>JAIKVD010000448.1:0-17611 GCA_024679075.1 Phytophthora uliginosa
GTGTCAACCGAGTACTGGTTGACGCACTGAAGAGCTACGCTCACTCGTTCCGTCACTGGTGCGACTGTTTGCCGATGGCGGAGTTCGCCATCAACAACTCGGTGCAGGAAACTTCGCGAGAAAACGCAGGAGGAATGGACTGAAGACCTCCTCTAACTCCCTCCTCTTAGCTGCAATTATGGCATCAACCTGCGGTGCCACCCGCACAAAGTCCACGGCCTGACTGCACTTGAAGGTGGTTCTGTTCGTCAGCGACGTGCAGCTGAGCAAAATTAAAAAAATAAAAATAGACATTGCACTTTCTCTAGGCGGACAAGACAACGCCAGCAGTAACGGAGGGAGAGGAGTACACCGCTCAGTGAAGCAACAACAAATATTGGACGAGATCACAAAGAAGAAGGACGCGCTGGCTTCACATGAATCTCTTGAGGCAGCGGTTGGGTTTGAGGTGGAACTTAGAAAACGGGATCGCCGGATAATCCGTTTCCAAGGCAGGACATTCTTGTTAAAAAGAAATAAGAACTCTTCCCTGGGCATACGATAGTGTCTCCTGGGTAACTTTTCTGACATCTCTAGCTTAAAATTCTAAAGAGGAGAAGCTGTTCCTGCCGCTGCAGCTTTCGGAACAAATCGCTCCAACATAGTGAATGTGCACATCCGGAGCCCAAACCACCCCGATCTCACCTAACTGAAGCGAGGCCTTTTGTGCTGCTTCTTGCTTGTGTCGGCAGAAACGGTTGACTGATGGTGAGTCAGCGCGAGAAGCTTGAGAAGCGGACTGAGGAGAGAGCACCCAGACAAAGGTGAAAAGATCGTCTTGTGAGCTGCCTGCAAGCCAATAGTGAGCGGCGCTTCAGCATGAGTCTGGCCAATGACTGGCCGAGCTCAAGCACAGAGCAGCTTACCACGATGATCAATGACGTGCAGCGGGGTAGTAGCAGCAGGCGTGCTCACCGGAGTCTGCTGGGCAGAGCTAGAGCCCGGGTGCGACGACATCGCGGAGACTCGGAATTTGCCAGTGAGAACACTGGCAAAATTCCCAAAATGGATCGACCCCTCGACAGCCGAAGCCGTCACCCTACTTCGCGACCAACACCGCCGGTTCAAAAGTAGTGATGCATGCTATCTCTCAACAGTGAACCCGAGAGATCGTAACCTGTCGCCACCAGCGTCACGAGAAGAACTAGATCAAGCCAAAGTAGTTAGAAATGAAAGTTAGAAACGGCAGAGAGAGGGCACTGCCTAAACTGTTAAGCTCATTTTCTCATCAAGTTGTTGCGCTATCAAGTCTTGCGCGAGCGAAGCTTGAGAGGTCTTGGAGCGCGCGAGCCGGGCCCGTCAACTTTTTCAAGGACGCAGCGCTGGCATTGGTCCTTGCTTCCACTTCACCCCGTCCAGCCCTTTCAACGCCGAGTCGATGCGCAGCTGAGAGCCTCGTAACGAGGCTCTGGAAACGAGGCCCTCGTTTCGAAGTGATTACGTAATGGGTAATTGGGTCATCCTGTACCCAATTCCAAATTACTGGTCCAGGATTCGTTTGACGTCAGTTTTGGGAGGTCCTGTCGAGTGTCGCCCGAATGTTGCGCGAAGATTGGTGGCTGCGCGCGGAGGAGGTGGGCCTCATTTGCGAATTTGTGTCGGGGCCCCGCACATCAAATCGCACTTTACCTGGTACACTGGCTGGGAAACACGGGGAAAACTACTCCAGAGGAGGCATGTCGAACGGTGTTGCGGGTACCGATTTTGGGCCGGACTGACGACCGGTACACGGTAGGGACTTCAAGTGACTTTCTGGGGGGCGTTCAGGAAGGCACGAAATGATGCCTACTTGGCGTCGCGCATGGCGACCCAGGGCACGTCGTCGGAAAACGCGGATCGGGCGTAGTGAGGGGATACGACACTCGGCCACGAATGATCCGCTTTCCTTCGAGCGCACCTAAGCCCTTGCGAGTGCATCATGTGGTGGCCCACGCGTTCTTCTCCTTGGCGGTTCAAAATGCCGGGACTCCTACCTGAAGCCGCGGAGAAGATGTTAAACTAGGACGCTCGCCGGTTTTGAACCCGGTACGAGACGAGCGATCTAGCTCTTTCATAAGTTGTTGCCGTTAAAAAGCTCGTAGTTGGATTTCTGTTTTGGATGTCCGGTCCGCTCCCTCTAGCTCATTCACACACGAAATACCGATTCCATCCACACGCAGAGCGGGAATTCGAGTTCAGGACGAACGCGCGGTCCTCCCCCTACGTGGCCTTGAAGAGCCCCACCTTCGTCCTCGATCACCTCGGCTTCGTATTGAAGCGGCGCGTGGGGATAAACTGCCACCCCGATTCGCCAGCATCCTTCGGTCATTTCAGTCACGGCCTGCGTAATTTGCAGGTTTTTCTATACTTAATTGGCATATGCTCCATTCGTGCTTGTCGGCGAATTCGTGGGGTTGCTGGATGGAAGTGAGACTTCGCTCAGGACTCGTACCCACTCGAGGCGAGGAACTCCCCAGTGCCGCGTGATTGAAGCACGCAAGGAAGAAGTGATTGTTCGGTGAACACGCTTCCTTCCGCCGATTCCGACGACTGGATAAGGCTCGGCCCTCCCATGTTCCATCGTAGTGCTGCTCGAGCACCTAGAAATCCCGCTCTATTTCATTCTTTTATAGGGGTTTTGGAAGGCACCCATTGGGCGTGATTTTGATTCCTCTAACCGGTTATTTTCTGCGCATCCTCCAACTCAAGTGTCAAGCATTGATGTAATGGGCTTACTTAAGTCCAATACTTTAGCTTTCACGTGAGCGCACGTGTTTGAGGAAGCGTAGGTGTATTTAACTTAGATTAAGTATACTTGTGTCAACAAGTATAGTTAAACCTAAATAAAGGTACTGATTAGTAGCTTGCTGTAAAATTGAGAACTGAATTGAATGTTAACTGTGGTTCCTCCTAAAACTGATATCTATAAAGAGAGGTTCTGCCAACGAGTGGTTGGCAGAATCTCTGGCCTAATGCATGACTCTTATTGGTGGAAAGATGCTGCTTTCCACCAATAGTATTGCTTCCTAATATGAATGGTGACCACAGTGTGATGTGGTCTACCTGAATGTATCCATTAGTGCATGTTGCACTAAGGTGGAGGTGAACCGAATGTGTAGCCCCGCTACACCATCCCCCGTTAGGACTTGATATGTGCCGGTCTCGACACATCAATCCAAGAATTACTTCGGAGAGAACTCGTGCTCATTTCGAAATGAGCACGCCAACGACGCCTACGACCGACGCGCCGGCTGCATCTGCAGCGGCGAACGCTGTCGTCGCTTCCACAGCGCCGACTGCTACTACTTCGGCCTCTACGGCTTCAACAACTGCCGTCACTTCAACGGTGACGACATCAAGTCCGCCTAAGAGAACCATGTCTCTTGAGGAGTACAAGAAGAAGTGGAAGGGTGCTCATCCACTTCGCGATGACTCTGGCAAGGTCACCGCCAGGATGACCGACTCGGGCATCTTTGCCTACGAGGGAGATGACATTCCTCTCGACTATGGTAGTGATGTCGAGGAGGGAGAAGCTGAGGGAGACAAGGAGGTCTTGTCTCCAAAACGCAAGGAATCTAGCGTGGGATCGCGTCGTCCTCGCGAGGATGACTCGGATACTTCGAGTTCGAAGCGTTCGCGCAGCGACAGCGAGAGACCGCTTGCTGATGCTGGAGCGCTGTCTACTCCGCGGGGTGGAGACGACTCCACTCCGTCTGATGATGTGGCGTTGCGCACTAAGCCGGTGCGCGACCCTTGGATGCCGTCTCCGAGCGAGATCCACAGCAGATTCGGTGCTGCGTCAGCACCGAGTCCGTATCCGCTGTACGCGTGCAACGCCATCACAGATGACGATGTTGCAAAGGAGATTGACTTCGATCCGCTCACGGATCAAAGACGCGATTACTACATCGGGCTTTTCCACGAGCTCCGATGGTTCGGGAACAAGAAGACTTCTCGTAAAAGCAAAGTGCCCGAGTGGCAGGCACTTTGTCAAAGCTGGTGTGCTTTTGTTGATGACTTCAACAGGAAACCCCGCCGGCTATCGCGAACGCGTTCGTCAGGCGCGTGAGCGCTTCGAGAGATTCTCGAAGCGGTTTAAGCTTGAGCGGCTGCACCGATGTGCGGTCGAGGTTGGAATTCCCTGCGCGCTGCCTTCTGGCACTGTGTGTGAGCTCTGCCGTCCTGGGGCAGTGCGCTTGTCCGAGCGAGACGTTTACGGGTACACGGTGTTCGTATGCCTGAGGAGCTTAAGACTCTGCGCTCTAACTTTATTGCGCAGTTGTCTTCGAGTGCCGCGGGTGACCGCAACACTCAGTTGAGCGGCGTAGGCAACTACAACGCTCGTTCGAGTGCTGTAGGTGACTACAACGCTCGTTCAAGTTTTACGCCCTTCGGCGGAGGTGGCGGGCTTCGTACTCCGTCACCATTCCCGGAACGCCCTCCATCAGGACGTTCCGCCGCTCCCACGTATCGTGACTCGGAGAGAATCCTCTCCAACGAATACGAAAATGAACCGGACCTTGGGTCCGGATCTGATGATCAACAATTCGCTGGACGATCCAACGAGTTTCCCCCCGTGCATCGCAGTGGGGGCGGAGGCGGCGGGAAGACGCCTCGGGTATGGTCAGTCTGACCAATGGGACCGCTTGGAGGCTTTGGAACGCCTCCAGGCGACTGAGTTCGCTGCTGTGAAGCAGGAGCTGAACCTGTTGAAGGCTCAACTCGCTCAGGTCTCGCAGACCGCGTCGAACGTGCAGGTCGACCTCGGGTCGATGCTGTCTTCCGTGAAGAAGCGCATCGCCGTGCTCGAGCGGGCCTCGTCGAGTCACCACGAGTAGGTGACTCGTGTTGCGAGTAAGGCTTCAACCGCCCAACGTAAAAGGTTGGGTGGAGGCGCATGCTGGACGGTATGTCTAGCGTGTACATGCTTCGCCAACACGGTGAAGGGTCCGATGAAGCGCGGGGCAAGCTTGCTTGCTCCGAAATCAGAAACTGCGTGTTTAGCTAGGTTCTGTGTAGCTAACAGAACTAATGAACCCACTTGGAATTCATTTGTGTTTCCTCTGCCATTGTTGTCTGCATTCAACTTCTGTCGATCGACAGAAGCTGCAATAGTATCCTGAACAAACCGTATGACGGCTTGTCGGCGCAACTTCACCGTCACGTAACGCAATTATCCATCCATTATCACCAGGACGGGCGGAATGAATTATTAGGGTGGATGAATGACTTTCATCTGGTTGATGCTTAGCGACTTCAAAACCCCGATTTACAAGAATTTACCAGTCCGAATCGCAGCTCTCTCGAGCTCCGACTCGACCACTCTCATTTCTGGGAGCAACAACTCCAGCGCCTTTTCCTGCCGTTTCACTCAGGCTCACGCCACGAGCTTCTTCACGACCCTCACGCCCTCCTACTCATTAACGCGTACATGTATTATGCTATCGCGCTAACGGCAAAGTATAAAGGGTCGTTGGAAGGATGCGCATGGTCCGGCCGAGGGTCGACAGGCGTGGCAGTGCATCAGCACGCACACATTTGTTGTTTTTCTGCAGAACTCGCAGTGACGGACATCTCCTCCAGCGTCCTCCACGGAATTCTTCACCATCTCCAGCGTGTCGGAGCATAAGCGTTAGAGCACGCATTGCAGCCTCCGCGTTGAGCGCTGCGTTGAAGTGAGGTAGAACGGGTGTTTTCGATGGCATCGAGTTTACCGTGCGTGGCCGGGAATGTGTGTGGGGAGGGAACAATCCATCCTTCGGTTGTTCACAACATCGTGCGTCGACGCATAGAGAAAAAAATATTACACTGTACAACTTCTAAATCTTGAATCCACCGAGCTGCGATATCAAGCGGACCCAAAGCCCGCGAAGCAAGCAACATTATGCTAATCGTGTTTATTATTCGCAGTTCGAAGTTAGGCGGCCCAGCAGTTTTTTGTTTGTTTGTTTGCATCTGGCAACATTCAGCTGCCGACCAGTGAATTCCCGGTGTCTTGGAAGGTACCTTTTAAATTGTTTTACATGTATTGTGAATTCCGTCCAAATTTGCCGAATCGGGTCAGTTTCAAGAGCTAGCAAAGCTAAGCCTCAGCCGACCCAGCCAAGTTGGGTAGAACCCACTGTTCTTTCCCGCTGAGTCAAGCGTTGTGTTCCTCAGCTCGTCGAGCCAACTACGAGCTTTTTAAGAAAGCTCGTAGTTGGATTTCTGTTTTGGATGTCCGGTCCGCTCCCTCTGGGAGTGCGTACTTATGGATGTTCGAGGCATTTTTTGTGAGGCTGCCTTTCTGCCATTACGTTGGTGAGTTGCCGACGGAGGAAACCTGTGATAGTCCAGGAAATGAAGTTGCTTCACGGTGTGAGAATTCGACCACGTCGCCCGAATTCAGAAGTGGCGGCCTACGCTGGGCTGCGTCTGGACCTTTCGGGGACCGGACGCGGCCGGCTTCGCCAAATTTCTGTAGCCCCCGTACTTTTTGCGCTAGGGCTGGGGATCGATTTTGGTCGATTTAGGCCGGTCTCTATGCTTCAATGATGTCGCCAGTGCACTTGCGCTACATCCGACGGAGGTATCTGCTGAAGTCCTTGTTTTTTTAGGTAGTCAGCTAATCGAAAGGGTGCGCCAGCCTTCAGCATGTTCAGACTTCAAAGCTTCCATGGTTGTTAATAGTTGGTAACTTGGATTCACCTTGGGAAATTCACTCCTGTGTAAACCCCAGCATGAAATGAAAGTGAAGGGCTCGACCCGCGACCATCAAACCGGCGGGGCGATTGCTCGCGGTCGTCTGAATCGCCCAGTAGAAAATCATTAGCTGTCATCGGAGAGTCAAGATACCTTCGCGGTCAACACCGGGTCCAGTGGCTTGGACATCTTGGACGATATCGCCAAAGCGCTGATCGACGGCACCGGTGTCATGGCTGGTTAATTCCGTTAACGAACGAGACCTCCGCGTGCTAAATAGTCCCGCTTACCATTTTTGATAGGTTTGTGGACTTCCACTGGGCTGTGACTTTACACGGGTCCAGTTTCAGACCTTTTCAGATGGTGTCCATGAATTTCGTGATACCCCTACCGAAGACTCATCGAGGAAACACCGTCTCTCTCGATCCTCCAGCTCGCCCACACGGGGGTACAGCGATCGAATCCAACCAAGATGGTTGTCATTCGATTCCGTTCCAGCATGACTCTCACGTTGACAGAGGGTTTGCTCGATCTCCTGACGCGGCGGCGGGATCCTGTGCAGTTCCACCCTCTTTCATACGCGACTCCGCAATGTATCTCTCCAGCTCGCGCTTCTTGAGCACCACCAAGCGGACTCACGATCCCAATTTTTCACCGAATCATTCAATCGGTAAGTGCGACGGGCTGAGGGAGCGGTTTGGTTTGAGGTGGAACTTAGGGAACGGTGAGAGGTTTCAAAGTTTCGTTGAGGACCGGGGCGTTACTTCACCGAGGGAGCGGTTTGGTTTGAGGTGGAACTTAGGGAAAGGGGAGAGGTTTGCGAGGAGCACCGCCTCAAGGCTCTGCTGCGCATCAACTTGGTCCATGAGGTCGTGAAGTTCTTGCGGCAATTCGTTCCTACCGAGGAAACACCAGCGCCCTGCACTGACTCCTCGCCGCTGCCCTACTCGCACTGCTCTGTGCAGTCGACTCTGCAGTCTTCCGTCCGCCCGTCCGTCCGTCCGTATCACGGCAGACGCTGCCACTGGCACTCTTCAGTGCCGATCTTAAAGTGAGCGCTCCACTCGCTTCGCCGCCGATTCGGTCTACGGGGCTCCGTCCGTCAACAGCTCCCGAAAAACTCCGAACTTGAGCACCACGTCCTCCACCAAGAACATCGTCACATTCTCCGCCGTGTGTTAGCCAATCCAAAGAGATAAAAAATGAGTTTAAATTGAAATGCTGATTCTTAAGTGGGACAGAGGAGTACTCGTTAGAAGTAGTTGAACCAAAGATATCCATGCGTTTTGCAAATATTCAAATGGCAACTTTGAAGACTGAAGTGGAGAAGACAATAATCGATGCAACGCCCCCGTCCTCGGGATTGATACACACTCAGGCACTCTTTGCTTTACTAAGCATACCTCTTTAGTCTTTGTATTTCCAGGCATTGATTGCGATGTGTCGACGTGGCGGGTGAACGGCTTTGTCGTCCAGGATGTATAGCGCGCCCAGGGAAAACTGGCATTCCACTGTACCACGATTTACGCCATAGGTCGAAGCATTTTGTGCAGCCTCGGGTATGCGCCTTAATAAGGACAAGACTGTGGTTTTACCATTTCGCCCATGGACTGAGACGACTAAAGTGATATTAATAGTATTAGTGGACCGATGACGATATAAATATCAGTGATAATATCACTAATATTAGTACTACTACGAGGCTGATTCACCTTTGTCCGCTTCGACTGAGAACGGGTCAGAGATCCGGGCACGCGCACCATTGTGGTGGAGCATATCCGCTAGAATTTTTAGGGATCCCGAATCACACGCACTGCCCGGACACCGACTAACGGAGGGGGTACCCCGACGGCCGTGTAGTTGCTGAGTGGTTCACCTTGTGTACCCGTCCGCGGGCTGGTACAGCTCTCTCGTTGACACGAGATGCGCACTTGGTGAGCGTTGAACGTCCTGGTGGGGACATGAGAGGGGGGGGGGTCCGCGCGGGTATTCCTGTGCACGCGACCCGAGTAAGTTCGGCCTTGAGCTTCTTGAGCAGGCCTTGTGGACCCACAATAGAAATGTGGGATCCGGAGTCGTTCCTTCTTGGGGGGTTCCTTGTTCCCTTGTGGGGTTGTCCTTGTTCCTTTACGTTACTTGCGACTTCCAATAGCGGGATCTTGAGGGAGGGAGGGTTGAGAGACCAAAGGGCGCGCACTACCTGGCCAAGCTATCCAGAGGTTGCCACGTGTGTGGGAAGATAGCCAAATTCACTTGGTCTATGAATGGGACCAATACAAATCCTTTATATTATATCCTCCAGTGCAAATTCGGTTCTGATTTAAGTCTTAGCCTATCCTTCCGGAGCCCCTTTCTCCTGGGCGCTCCTGAGCCTCACTCCAGAGTGACGTGTAGGGCAACTTCTACATTCGTGCACCATGTGTGGTGCATTCGTGCAACATCGTCAGGGCAAGCCGAGCTTTTGGAGTGTCCAAGGCTTGGCGGGGCTGGAAGGATACCTCGATCACAGGTAGATTACATGGTTTCCGGTTTCCAGATTCACTGGAGAAAATTTGGTTTTTTTTCCACACCCTGCTGTCCTGTGCGGTCTGTTTGGTTGGGATTTTGGTACGCGTGAGGCGGAAGCATCGAACAATTTCCCGGCAAGCTTGGCGACGTACCTGGTTGCCGTGGGGTGATTTGTCTGGTTAATTCCGTTAACGAACGAGACCTCCGCGTTTGTCTGTTATATCTTGTGGGTGAATCGTCGCGGGGATCGCGCTTTTGCGCGATAAATCGAATGAGTTTCTGTCGCAAATTTCTATCTTAAAAATTGAGTCCAGGAAAGCTTACTTTATAGCACTAACCCCAGTCTATACCTCGCGTAGGCCTCCTTCACCTCCCCTCTCGCTTGCCTCTTCGCGTCTTCTAGTGTTCTAGCCTTCCGCCCGTCTTGGTGGACTCTATCTACAGAGACCGTCGGAGCCTTCTTGTAGTCTGTGACAATGACTTTAATAACTCGGTGGTGACTCTCAGGGTAAGGGGTGTCTCAAATATATAGATTTATGCGGTTTATTCCCGCCCAAATGATCTGGCGGAGGGGGGGGGGGGGTTCGCTAGAATTTTGGCTTGTACGATGGTCTGACGTTTTAGAATGACCGGAATGGCCCTGCTTTGCACGTCTTTTCCCGAAAATTGAGATGTATTCCTTCTCTAGTAACTGGTTCCCTCCGAAATTTCCCTCAGGATAGCAGCAACTTATTTACGATAGTTTTATGAGGTAAAGCGAGGAAGCTTTGAAGTCTGAACATGCTGAAGGCCGTCATGATGACGGAAAGAGCTCGTAAAATTTCAGCCTATTTTGCTCCGCACCGAGGCAGCAACAAACTGTGGATTCCAACGGCTGCCACAGACTTGCTTCGCCGCGTGTGCATCATCGCCCAGGGACGAGACAACCAAAGGGAAAACGGAAATGGCTCTTCGTGCACCGAGCGCTTCGACCCCTTCACGCACATCACGGCGTTCACGCGGAGTCATTGCTGCTCCTGCACTCGGACCAGAGCGGGTTCGTGAAAGGCTCGCTCAGCGGAGGGTATTCTGTAGCGTCGCTGACGCTGGGCTCGTTGAGCGGCAATTGAGTTGCTCTGACTTGGTTCTGCCTACAGCTGAGACGGCGCGCATGGTGGTGGACGAGGAGCTCACGGGTAAAAAGTTCGCCACTAGCGTGGTCCATATGTCTTCCGATAAGAGTAGCATACGGATGTAGCACTCAGGGTCCATTTCAAAGTTTTACTCGGTGTGATTTTCGCGCCTTGAAGTTTGCTGTCAGCGGTAAAAGTGATTGGCCGCCGAAGGGTCGTCTCTGCCGGAAGGCCGAAACGCGGACGAAAGAGGCGTGTCGACCGAGGGCCGCTCGAGACGAAAATGTAAGGGTAGCTTGTTGTGTTGTAAGGGGGTCTTATTATCAACCGTGCCAAAAGAATAGTGACTAATACTTTTTGAAGTGTCCTGTGCACCCACACATCCCTTGAAAATCCTGGCTAGAGATTTATTCGCACCCTCGTTCGTACTCATAGGTCTCGCCAGTCGTGGCAGTTGAAGAACTAGAGCTGCTGGAACTCGTCAACGAAGATGCCGCCGACGAGATGGACGAGATGAGTGTAGTCGACGCTGCCACTTCCGCCGTGTACTCGATCAAACACCTGTCGGCGTTAGCTTCTTCCTCTACGGATATTGACTTCCTGCAGCTTGCTAATTTATCCAATAATGACTGTGTCATTTTTCATCGTTTAGAGAACGCACGGGTCCTGCTGATCAAGACGTTTAAAGCAGAGCTTACTTTATAGCACTGAACGTCCAACCCAGAGGAGGCGGAGTCCGTGATGGGCGTGGTGTCCGACCAAGATGCTCCGCCGCCACCTCACCAACGACCTGGCGTTGCTCAAGAATGTGGTGGCCTGCAAGGACGAGGGCAGAGTCGACATGGCCAAGTTTGAGGTGACCTTCCGCAAGAAGACACCCTCAAGGAGATCCTGGCTTGACTGTCCCCATCGTCGTAAGCTCAAAGGTCTCTTGTACCAGACGCAGCCCAGCGTAGGCCGCCACTACGCTGCATCACGCTGATTGCAATGGAGCATGAGCGAAGGTGCCCTGTATCGGTATCACGTTCACGTGGTACGATTATCTGGCAATCTTCAACATATCCTCCCTCACAAGATGTCCGCGTTTAAGTAGTCCACGCTTCGCATAGATCTCAGTCGTTTCGGCCCGCTGCCGACGACTCGAACGGCTCTTGGAAGGGTTGCCGTCAACTCGATCTCGCTTGAACAGTCGCCGAAGCTTCAGACCCCCCATTTAGGTACGGATCTCTCCTGATTGGTTGACGCGTCGTCGTCACCTCTTCGGCTCCAGCGTTGTGTGGACCCCATCTTCAACTGGGACGGGAAGATCTGCGACGCCCACCATCAGTCCCGTCTGCGACGCTGTGATATACGCGTTGCGCGTCATCGTCCCGTCGGCCAATCAGCGACGAGAAGAACACAGCCGAAGATTCTTGACTGGGATCGACTCTGCAGTTGTCGGCACCGACTCCAACCGTGTCATCGGGGTCTGGCGCGTCGGCATTTTCCGACACCACAGTAGTTTCTTGGCGAAAGATTCGCTAACAACCGAGACGTTTGCTCCGGTGTCCAGCAGTATCTTTGTCCGTACGTCATTCACTGCAACCATCACCAAGGCATGCATACGGACTCGGCGGTCGAACTTCTGCACTGACCACCACCCCATGCGCTCACCCTGGTACAATCTCATCGTCTTGGAGTCTCCTTCTGCTCCAGCCTTTCGCTGAGGCTCTATAATTCCGCTTGCTATGACTCGGCGATCTTCCTTTGTATCGTCGAGATCATCACCCCCGTCGCTTTCGCGTTGAAGTCCATCGTTTTCACATTCCAGTCCCGCGCTCCCTGCTCCACACATCTCGGGCCGTTGCGCCTCGCCGACGAAGGCAAACACGTAGTTCGCTTCTATCGCCGGCTCGGCTAACTGTGGCAGCCCGATATTATCCAACCCAGTCGGTGTTGGCGGGCCACCTAGTTTAAATTCTTCTGCTCATAGATGTCTTGGAGGTCGGCGGGGACTGCGGACTTGTCGACGGAGGGGCGGACGAACTTCGTGGGCTTCTCCAGTAGCTGGAACATTTCACAGCGACCTACATCGTGAACTTGCTTGCCGAACTTACACCGGCGATTGCAGAAGTGCGCCGAGCGGTTGTTGCCGCCACATGCAGCACACGGGCCGTAACGCGGTCGCTCACCAGAGTCGCCTCGGTGCCGCGACGGTCGAACGGCCGTCCTTCACGCGAGTCATCTCGGCGACTGCGGCGTTGACGCTCCACCGAGTCATCTCGGCGAGACGGGCGGTCCTCTCAACGACGTTCCGTCGGGTTGTTCTGCCCATTCGTTCGCTCACCCACAGCTCCAGCGTCAACGTAGTTCTGATCTGGTTCAGACTCGGACTCGCTGTAGTCACTACCACTGCCAGCACTGCTCGAAGGCCCAGGCGCGTTGATCCGCCGACTCGATTGGCGGGAGTCGACCCCATGGTACAAGTCATCGACCGATGTCTACGTCACTGCGACTTGGCGTTCCCGACTTTCGTCCCGGCGACTGCGTCGGTCATCTCGGCGGGACTCACGTCGGTCATCTCGACGGCCTTCTTGACGGTATTCACCTCGCCGGGAGTTATCACCCCGCCGAGTGTCTCTGTTCCGGTTGGAGATCATGCGGTCACGCTGTTTCTTCCTCTTCTCGCCGAGTATCTTCTTGTTGATGATCTGCTCCACTCGCTGGACGGCGAGCTGAAGTGGATACAGCAAGTTCATTACTTCGTCGTCCCCGCAGTTGAGTAGGAGCTGCTCGACATGGTTGGTTGCATCGGCGCCACCCTTCTCGTATTGAATCTTGGCAGTGCGAGCGTGTCCGTTAAGTCGGATGAGGAAGTCACAGATGGGTTCATTCTCCTTTCGACTCGCCGAGTAGTACCGAGTACGAGCCGACTGGTCAAATTGCGAGCAGTAGTAATCCAGGAAGGCCTCGTTGAGGAGGTTCCAGCGCTGCGTTTTGAGGCATGCGAGTGCCTTTCATCTCATAGATGAATCGCTTTAACAACTGAGAGACGCATCCGAGCGGTACCGCTTTCCATCGAACTCGGCTATTGTAACGGGCTGGTTACGGTTATATAAATAGGTAGACAGAGTTACATAAGTAGGTAGAAGCCACATGGCTACATACAAAAAAGTAGGTACAGGCACACGGCTAGCGTGTGTCCTGATGTCATTACCTGACTGGGTGGAAGTGGGGAGCCATACCCATTTCAGCCAATCAGGCATCGACTTAGATGTGAGTGGTTCACAAGAGGACGGGAGGCCTCCGCCCCCGTTCCATAAATAAACAGAGTTAAATTTTTCCCCCCAAAACCTATCACTTGGCTCTACTATTGCGAGCTTCCTCTTGCAACCATAGTGTACGCTTGTGACGGTACTTCTTACCCCATTACACCTGGTAGCACTTCGTAGTCCTTCCAATGACCAAGTTCGAGATGAGTAAAGACCAGCCGTAGTTGGCTCCAGCGATGACCCTGGAGCATGCGGTTTTTCCCCATCTCACAACCATTGAGTGGCTAGAGCTCCACCGCCTCGCGGCGATGTCCGGAGAGTTCGTCGTCACGTCGCTGCTTAGCTCAGCGACTCCCGACCAGCAGCGCCAAGCCATTCAAGAGTTCATGGAGCGCGGGCTCGCCGAAGCGAGGCGGCGAGTACCAACTCCCTCGCACTCCTCACGGAACGATGCAGATGGAGACGTCGACGTATTCAGGCGTCGGGCAAGACCGCCTTCCGCTGAACCGGTGGTTTCGCGAGATCGACATCGCGATCGCTTCGAGGATGATCGAAGCGCCGGCGGCGAAGATCAACTTCCTGTTGTCTCGCCTGTCCGGAAAGACCAAGGAATGGGCCCTTGCCAAGCTCGTCGTCGACCGCGACGCGTTCCCCACTCTGGATAGTCTCCAGAGTGACCCCCGGCTCGCGTACGAGCCTCCGCAAGACGAGTCGCGCACACGCGCGACATTCTTCGCTCTTCGACAGGGCAAGATGTCCATGCGTGACTACGTGCAGAAGACGCGCCACCTCGTTTCGTGCATCGTCACGAACCCGATCGACGTTGCCTCTCAAATGCACGTCTTCATTGTCGGGATGCGTGAGGGCATGACTCGATACTGCCTCACGCGAGCGGAGCCGGCGACACTTGAAGCCGCGCTCGCGCTGCTGTGGCATCCTCTTACGCACGAGCGCTGACGCGGGACGCTCGGGCATCGGCTCCTGAGCCTATGGAGATTGATGCCATCGAAGCCGAGTCGAGGTCGCGGTCAACCTCGACTGCCCGCGGGCCGCGGTTCAACAAAGACAACCGGCCTCGGGACGGTCGCCAACTGATCTGCCACCGCTACCGTAAGCCTGGCCACCGCGCTCCAGCTCCGGTCCTGCCAAGTGTTGAGGCCGTCGGCGATGCCGACGACACGTTCCCGTCCGCTCACCCAAAAAACGGTCGGGACCAGTAGGTGCGGGGCGCCCTACTGGCTGGAATGGAGAACCCGGTCCCTCGGTGACAACCGGTCCTCCTAGCCCCCCGTGCTTTACGCACATTTCAATGCCACCACCACGCGACACCGGCATGGTCGAGAATGAGCTCCCACGCCTAGAGGAGGGTGAAGTGTCACCCAGCAAATCCTCATCCAGCGAGACTTCAGCCTCGAGCTGCGTCTCGAGGCGACTGAGGAAGTCCAAGCGCAACCGATGCGGACGTCGGCGCCTTCGGCGCATGTCTTCCGCGGCCGATCAAGTCCCGTCCAGCGAGGTCCTCAACGTCGTCGAGTACTGGGAGAGCTCCCCGAATCGAGTCCGTGCCATCGAAGTGGCGAACCCTCCCTCCGACGCGGCATCTATCACGCGGCTTCCCGACCTCTCCTGGAAGCATTTCCTCCGTGACTCGAAGGCCGGCGAGATCGAGAAAGTCTGTCTCCTCACCGGTCCTGACCTGCCCGCCGTGCTTGCCAATGCTGTCAGCGACGATGAGGCATCGACGATGAGGCATCGTCGCGACCGAAAGCGGCTGAGCGAAAGTAAGTCCGCGAGGAACGCTTCGCCGCGCAGTCTTGGACGGCTCTCCAAGATTCGAACAACCCCGTCTACTCGCTTGCGCGAGAGTACGAAGACATCTTCCCCGAGAAGATTCCAGCTGAGCTTCCCGCCGAGCGAGGTGTTCGGCACGAGATCGACCTCGTACCCGGATCGAAATACTGCGTGACGCGGCAGTGGCCACTACCACGGGATCAGGTCCAAGCATCGATGATTTCTTCGAAGGCCGCCGCAAGGCTGGTCATGTGCGTGAGAGTATCTCTCCGCACTCGAGCCCGACGTTCTGCGTGAAGAAGGCGACTGGTGTGTGGCGCATCGTCCACGCGTTCAACAAGTTGAACGACGCCACCATCCCCGTGCAGACCCCATTCCCCGGAAGGACATGGTCCTCGACACCATGTCTGGCAGCGCCATCTACAGCGCGATCGATCTGACAGACGGTTTCTATCAGATTCTCATGAGAGAGATAGACATCCCTCTCGTGGCCGTAAGCACTCCCAGCGGGATGCTCTGGGAGTGGCTCGTAATGCCGCAGGGTCTAAAGAACGCGCTGGCCACGTTCAACCGGATGGTCTCTCACGTGCTGCGTCCGCTCCGTGCCTTTTCACCGAGCTACTTCGACGACATCTTCGTACACAGTCGCGCTGAGGATTGCCTCAGTGCCGTCGACGTACGTCTCCGACACCTACGCCAGGTTTTCGAGAAGATGAGAGAAAACTAGCTGTACGCCAACCTCGAGAAGTGCGTGTTCTGTGCACCGGAGATTCCGGCGCTGGGCTGCTACGTCAGCAAGAGTGGCGTTCGCGTCGACCCGGAGAGGATCTCGTCGATGTGATCTTGGCCAACCCCCAAGAACCAGATGGAGTTGCGCCAATGGCTCGGCCTTGCGAATTACCTTCACAAGTACATGAAAGATTACGTGGGCCTGATCGAGCCGATGCCGTCCTTGTTGAAGAAGGATATCACGTGGAATTGGCGTCCTGAACATCAGGACGCGTTCGATGCTGTGATGAAGAGGCTCGCCTCCGCGCCCGCCTTGATGCTGCCCGACACCTCAAGACCCTTCCACGTCGTGTGCGACGTAAGCGACTTCGCCATCGGGTGTGCCCTCGTGCAGTTTGATGATGAGGGCCGCGAACGCGTCGTGAGCTACCAGTCACGACAGATGAAGCCGGCGGAGAAGAACTATCCCGTACACGGCAAGGAGCTCCTTGCGATGCGCTACGCTTTGATCAAATTCAGAGTGTATCTTCTCGGCGAGCAGACGTTCGCAGTCTACACGGTCCACGCCTCGCTGCGAACGGCGATGAAGAGTTCCCACCTCTCTCAGCGCATGGCGCGATGGCTCTCGTTCTTCGCCGAGTACAACTTCGTCGTCCACTACAAGCTGGGCAAGAATAAGATTCTTTCCGACGCGCTCTCCAGGCGTCCCAACTACGACCCTCGGCGCTTGACGCGTCAGCAGGATCTTCCTGACGACGAGGACGACGACGATGACTGCGCTGGCTGCGTGACGTTGGGCATCAACGCCACAGTGTCCAGCCCCGTTCTGCCGCTGCGTCAGCAGATTGCTGATGCGTACGATGAAGATGCCTTCTACGCCGGGATTATCCGTCAACTCCGTGATCCTACACCGGAGACGCTTGCGAAGTTGACACGTCCAACGCGTGACGTGATCACGCGTTACGATCTTGACGGCAATCTTCTGACGTACGCCATCGACACGTTCGACACGCCGCGTGTCGTTATCCCCGCCGATGACGACCTTCGTGCTCGTCTGGTCCACGAGTACCACGATGCCCCGGCCGGCGGTCATCTCGGGCGCGAGAAGACGTTCGCAGCCCTGTCTCGCGACTTCTTCTGGCCCCGCATGTACAAGTGGATACGGAAATAGTTCCGATCCTGCGAGATCTACCAGCGTGTGAAGCCTGCAGCATCAAAGGGGGCTCCGCTACGTCCGCTGCCCATCGCCACGGGCGCGTGAAGATCCGTCAGCAAGGTGGACCATCTTGCTGAAGCGCTCGGCGAAGACGAGGACGCCGGTGCGGCCCGCGGCGTCGCGTGGAAGGCCGAAGACGACGACGCACGGATGGAGATTTGTTTGCTGGGCATGAACGGGGAGGCGTCAAACAGGCACGGATCATCAGGCAAGCTGGCGAGCAGTCGCTGGTACGGGTGGTCAGGGTCGGTCCAATTGCCGAACGCCTTGATCCCCTCCACCGAGCACTGGACCAGGACCGAAGC
>JAIKVD010000449.1:0-19335 GCA_024679075.1 Phytophthora uliginosa
CAGAGCTGCCGCGCGAGCGGCCGCCACTCCCGAGTCCACGCCGGTACCGGCGCCATGGTGATAAGTTCTGTGGAAGCGGAGGAAGAGTTATGTGGAAGTGTGAAGTGATTAATTACCTCGCTTTAGTGACGTCGGTAGTGCTAGTGCCATGTTGAAGTGACCGGTCAAATTCCTATTTTCGCGGCAGTGAGGCTGGCTTCAACATTGGTCGGGGTCTTCGTGGCAACGACTGTTAGTTTGTCGTCCGACTGCAGGTAAATGTTGAGCATAAGTGAAGCACTGCAAATGCCGTCGGTACACCCCGAAACATGGTCTCTTTGAACACACTCTCCGTTCACGCGCAAGTCAACATCACAGCTAGCCACTTGAAGCTGCATGCGCACCTTTACGGTAACGGTATACCATCCAGCAGTGCCAGTATTGATCTCGTAGCTGTTATGTTTCCGCGCAGCGTTCTCCACAGACGTCCACCGGATTTGTCCTTCTTCGCCGATGTCGACGGGCTGAACTGCTTTTGCTGTCACACACTTCAACTTTTTGTCTTTTTCTTCCATCATCGTCCTTTTCGTCGCCGCCAACTCTTCTTCAAGATCTCGAATCTTGGCTTCGAGGATATCGGTGCGCTCGAGGGAAACGGGATCAAGTCGGAACACGTATTTGGCCGACCAAGCTGACTCGTGAACTCGAACGTTGACCGAAAGTTGGAGTTGAAGGACGTCATTTTCAAGTGAGGCGAGTTGTCGACGAATTTTCTCAGGATCTACCACCAAATTGTATTGGTCCGCTCCCTCACACTTGCAATCTTCGTCGTCTTCATCTTCACAGTTATAACTGGAGTCATCGCCAGAATCACAACAGCTCCCCGAGACATCTATATCATTTCCGAACCCCATCATGAAATCCAGCGCGCCTTGGAATACCTTTACAACGAGAATAACAAGGTTGAGTATTTCTCGTATTACAAAGAATCACCAGTAAACTTAACTTACCGATGCGTAGTCCGCTGCAGTTGCATTTAAGATCCTGTTGGTGCCTGTCAAGAACTTGTCTTCGTCCATGTACCCTGTGCACCTATGTATCATGGATAGCCAAGTCCAGTCTTCCCTCCCAAATCTGAACCCCTTCCAATTCATATGCCATGATAAGTGATCGGATTTTTCAATTTCGCCCCCCGATTTCTGTAAAGCAGTTTCCGATACTAAGGCAACGCACTTGATATGCCCTCCCAGTTATGATAAGTGATGAGTTCTAGGAACTATATTAGACATTATCAATTTTGACGAAGAGCCTACGGGCTTGGATTTGAACAGAAATGGGAACCCAGTTGGCCTGATGTGCGAACACCCAGAGCTTCAATGCCTCGTCGAGATCGTCGAGACCAGGATATGTGATAGTGTGATTGGTTTTGTGGTCATCGCTCACCACGGCACTGAGGATCTCGGCGGAGCACTTGAGATCCGAGATTGTTGCCTGCGCGGGGGTTAGAAGTGAATACGGCGCCACTCTCTCAGCTCGTTTTGCGTGACTTTGGCTCGCGCATGTGCTTTTTGGCCAGTTACCACTTCTTCTTTTTGGGTGAAGTTGCCTGTGCGATGCGTGGGTGTTTTGGAGGGCATGTTCCCGGCGAGGAATGAATTAGGGATTCTCGAGTGAGAGCCAATATCGCTCCCTTCTGAATGTGATAATCTGGCAAATATGATATTCTCTGAAATTTATTTCAGAGCTAAGGAGGGGATCCCACCGGAGGTCCCAGTTTCCAAATATCTAATAACTGGTAATTTATTTGAAAATGGAGTATATTAATAATCAGAGGTGACATACAAAGAGCAAGTGAATAATCTACTGTTAAGGCTGTATAATTATGTACCTGGTAAGCTTGATAAATTACATGGATGTTACCTGTGTCGTGCACCCTCCGCTTAGGTGCGAGCCGGATGAGGTCGCTGTGTTGCTCGAAGGTGCGCAACCGAAACCATCGTTCACGTGATGGTTTCTGATTCTAGGCGCTGCGCGTTCCCCGTAATGCGCTCGGCTTCTATGAAAGGGTGAGTGACAGATGAGTTTGCCTATCTATTCGCCGACGATTTTTTTTTACTTTCCGACTTGCGCTACCCTGCGGAGATCGACGATGGACAAGATAGAACCTCACAAACGCGAAGAATCGGTCAGGAGTAACACCCCCATATCCGTGCCAGACATATTTCGGGTCCGGACATATTTCGGATAGCTGGCCTCACATACAAATTCAAGACAATAAGTATGAAAGGGGACATTTTTGCGTGAGCTACCACCGCCTAAATAATAACTCGACCAGGATGTGAACGGCTCCGATGAAAAGGCGCGAAATCCAGTTTTCAAACAAACTTGTGACCACCCCCTCACGATCACTAGGGCGCGCACGATGAGCCAACAAAGTTCTGGAAAATCTGGGAAACCTGGCAAGAAGGAGGCAAGGAAGAAGCCCTCGCTCGAGACTTGGATCGCAGCGGTGGCCGCGGTCAATGCCGGAATGGCCATTACGGAGGCAGCGGAAACCTATCGCGTTTCGCGGGAGCCTATCCGGCTGCGGGTTAAAGGGATCGTGCTGCTCGATGCAAGGACTGGACCTCAACATGTGTATCTCTCAGCCGGTGGCTCCAAAGGTGTTGAAGAGATTATACGCTATCGGGCGCTTCACGGCATGTGTGTCGGGTTTGAAGAACTGCGCGGGATGATACGCGAAGCTGCAGAGACTACGGGAACTCGCCCGCTCACCGATGACTTCCCCAACGATAAATATCTTCAGCGGTGCACCCTACTGTTTCGCAACGACATGCTCAAATTTTGGATGCGAAACGAGCTGCTGCCTCAACCCCCGATGCTGTCATGAACTATTACAACAATTTAAAGTATGTGTTGTAGAAATTCGACTTGATGGACAAACCGGAACGTATCTGGAATTGCGACGAGACAGGTATTTGCCCCCAAGGCCTTAGCGAGGAGCGTGTAATCTGCCCAAAAGGATTGAGAGCAAATATACAACGTTCTGATGACCGAGAAAACGTCAGCATCATGGCCTGCGTTAGTGCCTCTGGCGAGAGAATGCCTCCGTTGAACATATTCAAGGGGGTGTACAAGCAGAAGAAATGGATGGAGAACACGGAGAAGAAGGCACGATGTGCTGTGAGTGACAGCTCCAACATTAACGGCAAACTTTTTGTTCATTGGTTTGAGTGGTAGGTGAGTCTTCTCCCACCGGAGCGTCCTCAGCTACTTCTGCGGGATGGTCAGTTCGCCCATATCCAGTTTGATGCTGTCAAATACGGCAAAGACAATGGGGTTCACCTCTTTATTCTGCCTGCACACACGTCGCATTTTCTTCAACCATTGGATGTGTCAGTGTTTGGCCCCTTCAAACGTCATTTCGAGGCAGCGCTCAAGGGATTCCCCCGCCACAACAACTACAGATTTCCGATTAAGGACGATATTGCTGGTATTGCGAGCGAACCCTTGATTAAAGCTTGCAGCTCGGACAACGCCAAGAAACGGTTTGAAAAGGCCGGACTTTACCCACTATCACTAGATGCAATGATGAGAGGAATTATTGGCAACAAGCCTTTCGTATCGCAAGACATGTTGCCTCACGTCTCCATTATCCTGGGACAATATGTCCAACCGCCTCAGCGACTAGAGGTTTCCGATCGCCAGCAACGTGTTTTACGAGAACTTGGTGTAAACGTTGACACCTTGAACGTTGTAAATCTCCTCTCACGACATACGGTAGCGCCTACACAGCAAAAGAGAAAGAGAGGTAAGTATCTTGATGAGAGGTATGTGGACGGAGACTTGCTCGATTATGACATGTTTGTCGCCACTGGGGAAGCAAAAGCAAAAGCAAAAGCGCAAGATGAAAAGGAGAAAGCGGACCGAGCTGCGGCGAGACAAATGATCAAAGCGTCTCGAGAACAGGAAAAAGAAAAACGGTCATTGGAAAAGCAGGCACGAGCGGCAGCGAATGCTGCACGAGCTCAAGAACGGGTTCAGCTACAAGCAATGAAGAAGGCAACAAAAGCAGCGCAAAAGGCCGGGCAGGAGGAGAAGGCGATCGGTCGCCCGTCGAATAAGCGTAGAACCAAGCTGTGCGTCGCGGAGAACTCCCAGGTGGACGAGATCTGCATGTCAGCATGGGTCTAAAATTAGGAGCTTACGGTACTCCATAGTTAAGCAAGCAACCCGAAATATGTCTTTACCAGTATCACCTGCATACAATAAACAAGATAATTGAAATGCTGCCCGAAATATGTCTCGTACGGATACCGTTCAGGGGTTTTGTGAGCGTAGTAACAGTATCATATGAAGACTTCATGGATGTTATTGAGTATGGAAGGTGGAAGTTTACCGACGGATAAAATCACGTGCGCCGGTACTTTTATCGGAAACTTTAGATTGAATTAGATGATAGGATCGTACTATTAACAATGGTGTATTAATAATATTATTATACTAGTACTTGCTTTATACTAGCTTGCCAGATGCTCCTCTCAGTCGCTATCTCAGCTCCCGCGAAGACCTAGTATGGATATAGCACAGCGCATTAACGTTATATCGTGCTCAAATTTCAGAGCTTCTTCGTGCGAAGCGCGACTTTGTCTGATTGAGCTGGTCTGTTCTCCCGTGATAATCATTTGCGGGAGGGAAGACTGTACCTTTCCTTACCCAAAATATACATGACAATCTTACACCATTGGTTTTTGCTCTTTCGATCATCAAGCGAGATGTTCAGCTTGTCTGCTTTGCTTGAAAGCACGTAGCGGTAGGTTGGTGCGGGAAATGGAGCAAAAGCTGTGTTACCAGTTTGTGTAATGTCTCCTTCCTCCATTGTGCTCACACGAGTGAAAATATGATTGTTGTGGTAGTGGAGTTTTACCCGGGGTATTGCAAGTGATGCCTCTTGACTATATACTTCAGTAATTTGTACTTGAAGTATCTCAAGTGTAGTTCAGAGTGTATTTGACCAAATCTCAACGAAGATTGGATGTACAAACGTATCAGCATCAATCAATCCATCAAGAATGGAGGCTTCTGTGAAACGAAAAACCCTGGAAGCGCTCGGAGTCTGGCGGTGTGTCTGTTTCGATCAGCCGAAGGCAAAGTATTGCTTACCACGGTACAGGTACAGTGCTTGCCACTGATTCCTTACTTGAGCGGAGACATCGCTGATAATATGCTGTGGACCACAGCCTGTGGTGTGCTTCTACCTACGTGGGCGCTCACGCGAGGAGCTTCGCCGGTATGTATCACGTGAAGCACGACGAGAAGAACGCATACTTCGCAAAGCAGGTGATTCGTTGGGACTCCTTCCCCTACGTGATGTAGATGCTCCGCTGCGTGCTCGTTCACTCGAGCGCCTTCTCTCATCAAACCCCCTGTTGCGGTTACTGGAGTGTCTCGCACGCTCTCTCGACCTCGATCGCGACGAGCTTCTACTTCTGCGTCATTCCTCACAGGGGTCCCTCTCCTGACTGCTCTCATCCCGACGGAGTCTCTTTCGCTCCTTGTCCTCATCACTGTCCTCTTCGCGTCGTCGTTTCTCCCTCTTGGCCTCTTTCTTCGCTCTCTTCTTTTCCTTCCTCTCTATTTTCTTCACTTTCTTCTTCTCTTTCCTCAACGCCTTCCGTTTCTTTTTCTCCTCTCGGTCCTCGTCGGAGGAGTCCGAGTCGCTGTCGTCATCCACCTCGCCGCAGTCTTCGATCACCACCGTCTGCATCGACGCCGGCTTGTCACCGGCCACCGTCTCCACGTCCGCACCACGTCCATGCCGCTCTCCACCTCCCCGAACACCACGTGCTTGCCGTCCAGGTGCGGCGTGGGCGTCGTCGTGATGAAGAACTGGCTGCCGTTGGTGTCCTTGCCGGCGTTGGCCATGGACAGCAGCCCCGCCTTCGAGTGGCGGTACCTGAAGCTCTCGTCCGCGAACTTTCCCCCGTAGATGCACTCGCCCCCCGTCCCGTTGCGCTTGGAGAAGTCCCCGCCCTGCAGCATGAAGCCCTTGATGATGCGGTGGAACGGCGCCTTCTTGTAGTGCAGAGGCTGGCCCGTGGTGCGCCCCAGGCCGCGCTCGCCCGTGCAGAAGGCCGGAAGTTCTCCGTCGTCTTGGGGAGACCAGGATACAGGCGGAAAGTGATGCGCCCCGCGGGGGAGCCGCCGATCGAGACGTCGAAGTAGACGCGCACCATACCGTATTTTCGTAGTCCTAGGCGACAACCGACCAACATGATTTGCAGTCATATGGTAATCAAATGCTAATAATTATGATTATCAGGCGTTTGTTTTATTAATTCTTAATCTTCGTCATCGCTACCGCTGCAATCACTACCGATATCATCGTCAGAATCAACCTCCGTTAAGTTGTGCCTCTCAAGCAATGAGAGTCTGGACAGCACTCCACAGAACTTCGCAATGCATCCCTTCACAGTATGACCCCTGTCCAAGTAGTCGAGCCAGGCTTTTTTGTCGCCGTAGGCGACAGAGACGCGCTTATACTGCTTGCGCCGTTTGCGCTTTCCAGTGATGCATGGTCGGCCCATGCCTCGCGTACGTTCGCTTTGCGAATGCGGTGCTGACCCCAAATTACCCTCACCAGTGATTGAAAATAGTGGATGCCATATGGTTAAAATAGAGCGTTTTTATTGGCTAAATTTCAATGTCGCCAAGGAGTAAACGTCGCCTAGGACTACGAAATTACGGTAGTTGCAGAGGCAAGATGGAAATGGGGTCGTCGTGATTTATACGCTCTGATTGGATAATATCTGGAGATGTAGCCATGTTGACCTATTTGCTACTTTGATATGTAGCCATCACGCACGTTTTAGAGATCGATGCCGAGCAAGATATGTGTGTGCCAGCGCGTGGCGGAGGTGTATGATACCAGCGTCAAGCCCTTCGTAGTGTGGACGCTGGAGCTGTATGATACCAGCGTCAAGCCCTTCGTAGTGTGCACGCTGGAGCTATATCTGTCCCTGCTGCTCATGGTGTCGCTATTCCAGAGCCCGGACCCGAGCAAGCGCGACGTGCAGGAGCTGCATACCACGTACTACATGGCGTGGGCGCCGCTCATCTGCACGGTGACGTTGCTCTACAGCGCCAAGCTTCTCGGCAAATACGGGCCCAATCCCGACAACTTCGATCGCAACTTGATGGGACTTAAGATCCTCATGTGGGTCTACGCGTTCTTGGAGCTGGTGCTGGACAAAAATATGGTCATCAAGCGCGGGCCGGCGCTCTATGTAGCCATCATCTTCTGCGCCTGCGATATGCTGCGCTTCCAAATGGAGGTGATGAGGTTGATCTATGACGACGAAGAGCTGGAGGAGGAGGTCGACCGACTGGCGAATATGGTCATTGAAGCGCTGGAGAACAACGATGACGACGACGAGACAGCGTTCAAGCACGCAGTGAGGGAGGTGATCCAGAGGAACCGCGAGCTGTCGACGGACGAAACCATGCAGGCTATTGTCGACGAAGGTGAAGACGTAATCATCCAGTCTCCACTCGAGAAGCTTAACCCGGTTAAAGAGCTTCCATCGCAGCCTAATTGCCACGAGGAATACGCCACGACGGACTACGGCACGCTTGCCCTGCACCGCGATCCATTATAGTCCGAAATAGTCCCAACTACATATGTATCCATGTTACAAATCACAAAATACCAGCCATGACGTCAATCGAGCATGATGATGCACCGCCACGCACTGGCCAGGACGCTGCGTGAAGCGTCTCCATTCTTCCTGATCGCTGGCCCATGCGTGCTGGAGTCCGAGCAGGTCGTCATGGCCATCGCTGATCGGTACGCGACGCGCGTGGCTCCTTCCATCCCAACCCCCAAACTAACCATCATGGCTACATGTGCATCTACTGCAGCTTGGCTAATGTCCAGAAGAACCTGCAGATCCCCGTCGTCTTCAAGGCAAGTTTCGACAAGGCCAACCGCCAGGATCTCAAGAGTTACAGAGGCCCTGGACTGGAGCGCGGGCTGGAAATGCTGCGCCAAGTGAAGGAGGCGACGGGGCTGCCAGTGCTCACGGACGTCCACGAGACGCACCAAGTGGCTTCAGTGGCGGAGGTGGCGGATATTATCCAGATCCCAGCGTTTCTGAGTCGACAGACGGATCTCCTCGTGGCGGCTGCGAACTCGGGGAGGCTCGTGAACCTCAAGAAGGGGCAAATGCTCTCGGCTGAGACCATGGTACAGTAATCAGTCAGTCACTTGACTCTTGGTGGTAGACTCGAGTATTGTCAGGTTTCTAACTGTGTTGTGGGGTGCATTGATCTTGTAGCTGCTTGCGGCGAAGAAAATTGCAATGACGCAGAGAGACACCGGTACGCCCGTCCATACTGTATGGGTCTTGGCAGGGTGAGACTGACGTATGTGTACAGACTTCATTCTGACGGAGCGTGGAAGCATGTTCGGCTACGGCGACTTGGTGGTGGATGCGAGGAATCTGCCGAAACTGCGGCGATCGTATGGTCTTGTCGTTCAGGATGTCACCCACAGGTACGGCCTTGATGCTGCTGTGAACATCCAGGTTGGGTCATTGCTCATTTGATTGTATCCTTGTTCTGCAGTATTCAACGACCAAGTGGAGCCCACGCTGGAGCCACAACTAGTGGCGGTGACCGCGAGTTTATCCCGACGATTGCGAGAATGGCTGCAGCCGTCGGCGTCGATGGGTTTTTCTTTGAGACGCATCTTGACCCCAGCAAGGCGCTCTGCGACGCTGCCACGATGCTGCCAATTGACGAGCTCGAACCTCTTCTCGTCGAACTTATCGCGATCTCCAAGGCGTCGAAGGCCTTATCATAGCGAGAGCGTCAATGAAATAACAGCTTGACCCAGTTCTAAGGATCACGCAGGCTTTCTTCGACAACCGGCAGCGGGTGGTTTTTCCTCCACATCTTCCTCATCATGCGGTTGATTTTTCTGTTGAAGCGGTCCGGTCGAGGCTGCTTTGTCTTCGGGTTCACCAACCGGCGACTGGGTTTTGGGATCTTTGGTTTTCGAGGAAGTCGGCAGTACTCGTGGTAGTCGCCACCTTCTTGGGCAGCCGTGATGTCTCCAAGAACCTTGGAGCGAACACCGATGTACTGCTCCATTGAGGACAGTCTCTTCACCTTTCGCACCATCTCGTGCCTGTATTGGTCAGCCAGGCCTTCCGTGAACGCACCTTTCCGCACGTCCTCAACCTTTATGGCGGGCAACGTTTGCTCGTTCTTGCCTTCGGGGGAGTCTTGGTACTTTGCATAGAGGCTGTTAGATGCCTGTATAAGCTTTGGAAAGTCGGAGATTGCAAGTTTTCTGATGCAGGTGATGCATGTGGGGGTACCAGGAGTCCTGACGCGGGTTTCTTCGTGCTGGCTTGCTGGTCTCTCGGGAACGGTGTCTGTCTCGGACTGGTTAGAGGAGACGACAGGAGTAGTGTCGATCGACAAGACATTTTGTGCGGCAATCTTGATGCTGGGGCTTCGAAGTCTTCGTGGGGCAGAGATGCTCGGAGGCGTTGGCTGAATTGGTCCTCCAGGTTCCAAGGTTGAAGGCGCCTCAACATCTTTCTTCGGAGAAGCGGACTCGCCGACGGAGTTTGCCAAACTCATGGCTGCATGGATGCTGTCGTTTGCACTCTGAATTTTCGCCGCCAGTTTGTTTTTCTTCGCGTTCGCCTTCTTTTGTCGGTCCTCGAGCTTCTTCTTCGACGCTGCCAGTCCAGGACAACAGGCATCTCCAGTCGTGTGATCTTGGTTTCCGCACCAGCCACAGAGACATTTTCCGTCTTGCATCATAGCTTTTGTTGAGCTGCAATACCGCACAAAAGCGTAGGTGAGTATTTGTGCTTCACACTTTTTACTTTGCCTATATGCTCTTACATCGTGAGAATCAACCCTGGATTCGCAAGTGCAAGTTTGACACGCGTCTTCCTCCAGTTTTCTCGAGCGTCGGCCAGTTTGCGAAATTTATTGAACGAGTCTCGAATGTGGTCCAGGGCGTGCATGTAGAACAACTCCTTCCAGGCTTCCCTCTTTCATAACAACAACATCGTAAAAGTCAAGAGAAGAACACATTGCCAGCACATCGCATCTCAGTATTCGTGGAGAGCCTACATCCATAACAAGAGTCTTCACATCCGTCACTATTGTTCAGAGAGCAGAGCACAATGTCAATATGACGATACATCTAACAGGAATTTTGTGAGCCGTACCGGCAAGTAAGTCCGTGCTGCACGTTGACCTGTTGAAGAAGATCGGATACTCGCCGCAAATGTCGTGGTCTTGATACAAACTGAGCTCGAGTTCTGTTCGACGTCGTTGTTGCGTTATTCTCTTTCCGCCAAGACCCTGAATCCTTCGCTTCGCCAAATTACTCTCAAGCTCTGCACAGCGCTGGACGCTGCCGTTCTCATTGAGGAGTTGGATCATTGGCACGGTTTCCTGAACCATCCCCGCATAGATGAAGAACACCACGTTGGCGTCAGCACCGATGCGAGTAAGGTAGCTATCTGCTGGATAGTGTACTTGGCGCAGGTGATTGGACACCCGCGTGAGCTCACCGTGAGGCCAACCGTCGAAGAAGTACATGGTCTCCAAGAACTCGATCTGCGTAAAGTCAAGCTGAGAAGAGTTGGTGGTGCGTATCAGCCGCTGGTACGCTCCGCGTTTCAAGCAGATGAAAGACGTAGGTTCGTCGCAAATGATGGTGCACGATCGGCGAGCCGTGGGGTCCATCACAGCCAACTCGCCAAAAGTGCCGCCGCCGGTGATGTGCTTTATGAACGTTCCGTACTGATCCGGTTGCAGCTTCACCTCTTCTTCGTCGGCCGAGAACGACTTCGAATTGTTGTTGTCTTCCTCGAGGGTAAGTCTCGACTTTGGTTTGGCGTTAATGAAGAGCGAGACCGACCCGGAGATAATGACGTAGAACGTGTCGCCGTAGTCGCCTTGGTAGCACACGACACCTTTACCGGGCAGCTCTAACAGCGTCATCTCGCGACAAATTGTCTTGCAGATGATCTCTTGCGCGCCTTGGAAGATCTTGTTCGTACTCCCATTCTTGAGCACCCACTCGTACAGCGTGTCGATTTCATGCGCCTCGCGAGCTTCCGGGACTCGTTGCAAGATGCGATAAATCTCCTTCACCTCTTTCTGCCGCTGACGTTGCGGTTCACTCTCCCTGTGTATCTGAATCTGGTCTTGAAGTTGGTACAGGAACGAGTTCCTTCGCAAAGTCGGGAAGTGCTTCAATGCTGCAGGATGCATCGGAGCTTTCCCAGGCGGCAAAGGAGACTTGGCAGCATCAGTATTCGCCTGCATTGCACAACGCCTTCACTCGAATATGCTAACGTTAGTGCCTTGTTGGTCTGTATCGCATGTGCCATCGATCATTCCCTAAAAATACAAGAGAGCAAATTGCCGTTGATCATCACTAGCACCGACACTCTGGACAGGATTAACTGCGGACACATCGTCAGTCTGTTATTATCACTTGAATCGACGGAGCACTGGTCAAGTGCTGCGCCGTGCCGAACGCATATCTCCGAGCACTGCAGCTTCGAGCATCTACAGGTTCTTCTTGCGGAGAACCTCGTTGGCCTCCTCCTCCTCGGGGGTCACGTCGCTGCGGTGGATCAGGTAGCGGAAGTGCTGCGCCGAGCGGATCTCCATCTCGAAGGACATGAGGAACTTCTTGTCCACGGGGTCGACCAGGTGCAGGATGCGGTACTGCTGGTCGCGGTTGGCCTCGAACCACGTGTCGCAGCGGTCGAAGAACAGCACGTTGTTCCAGTTCATCTGGTCGTTGTTGGCCTTGTCGTAGAACTCCTTGAACCGGTCGATGTGGATGCACACGTGGTGGCCGTCGTACTCGCCCTTGCTGTCGCGCTGGGACTCCTGCTCGTCAAACACGATGGCCTGCAGCGGGCCGCAGAACACCGTCGTGCGGTAGAGCCCCTCGTCGTTGCCCTCCTTCTTGGTCACGACGGTCTTAGCGCCGAGGTAGTGCTCGAAGAAGCGGGAGATGCCCTCAGCGATGCCCGGGCGGCAAGGGTACAGCAGGAACGGGAAGCCCTGGGCCACCCCTTCCACGTCGTTGGTCACGGGCAGCGTTTTGCCCAGCGACTTGTTGATGGAGTTGTAGTTGCGCGGCGTCACGTTCAGGCGCAGCTCGTTTCCGTACGGGTCGTTCACCTTGAGGTGGTCGTACTTGGTCGTGTCGAAGAGCTCGTGCCACTTGCTCTGCGGGTACTCGCGCGTGGTCTCGGCGCCGCGGTTGACGCGCTCGAAGGCGAACTTGGTGTCCTTGAGCTCGTCGGCCACGGCCGCGAGGCTCTTCTCGATGTCGTCCAGGTCGGGCACGTACAGGTAGATGGCGTTGTTGATGCACTCGTCCTTGGGCTGGCCCGTGAACAGGTGGAACTGGTGGCGGCCAGCGAAGTTGGCCCAGAAGTGGTAGGCGAGGCGCGGGTCGCGCGAGCATTGCAGCCCGCGCATGTAGAAGATGTAGGCGGGGGCCTCCTCCGAGCACTTGGCCGTGTTGGACAGGTTGATGTGCTCCAGGAACTTGAGGTTGCCGGCGTCCTCGAAGGCCTTGAGCACCTCCTCCTTGCTCCGCGTCACTTCGGTCGCTGCGCTCATCACTGTCGGTATTTGGGTGGTGCACTTGCTGATCTCGCTGCCAATTGACAAAAATGATCCGGGTTGATGTGTGGTTCAGTCGATGGCTACATTGGTTGAGGTATTCAACATCGTTGGATTTATGCTGTATACTAGGTCGTAGAGAGCGGAAGCGGGTTGACATATAGTTAAAGACCTATAGAGTAGCATGATATTGACTAATATGCCAGGTTGGAGGCTTCTCGAGGGTGCGCTAGGTGAGCACCGGATTTCCACAGCGTGGTACAAAAACGCGCGTGCGGTGGACCACACAGAAGTTGAGAAAATATTTCTGAAATCCTGTCAGACTTGATAGTTGAAGTCCAAAGAGACGCAAACCAAGATCCCGATGCCGGCGATGGAGCCCAAGTCCGGCAAGCTGCACAAGGTAAACTAATCCTGCTACATGCATTGTATATGCACAGCACTGAGGTTGTGGGTGCGCAGCTCGGCTCCGGGTTCTTCGGCCCGAAGTGGACCGAAAAATGGGTACACCTGGACGGCACAGTGCTCAAGTGCTTCCCCATGGCCGTGGAGCAGCAGGTTTTCTCGCTCGGCAGCTCGCGCCAGAGCAACTGCTACGAACTCCTGGAGTACAAGTTTGCGCTGGCGGTCGAGGTTTGCTCGGAGCACAAAGTTTTTCACTGCTGCTGTTCGATTCTGACAAGAAAATGACAATTGGTTTCGTAGAAAAAAGTGAATCGCAAATTCACCTTCCAGTTGGAATCGATCGAGAAGGTTTGAGCTATATGCTCAGTGGTGTGCAAAACCCCTTGAAATTCTGACCGAGAGTGCAGTCGTCGAAGGTGGTGACGTTTGCTTGCGCATCGGAGAAGGAGCTGGCGGAGTGGAAATACACACTTACGGTGAGAATATATTCTGCAACAGCGGGAGTTTGAGAGGAGTACTAAGTAATAATGTCGTGGTCGTGTAGTCGAGGTTGTGTCTTCCTGCTGATGCGCACGTCTCTCCAGTGTAGGATCTATTGGCGTGCGTGTATGGAATGCTGGTAGCTAAGTCGGGTTTGCATTTGTGCAGCGTAACCGAGAAGATCCGTCGGGCTGCAGAAGCGTTCAAGGAGGTACGAACAGCGTATTACTAGTTATGGTATTTAGCCAGATTATGAATGTGATGGTGGTCACGCACACAGATCGATCCACGAAACACAGGAAAAATTGAAGTGGGGAAGCTCCACGGGCTTCTACAAACCATATCCTTTCGCAACTACCTGCTGTTAGTCAATGACGAGTCTGTACGTTGTTTGTAGAATTCCTTACATCACACTTGGTCGTTGTTTTTTGTTTTTGTTTTCACATTGGATGGGAGGGGCAAGATTCAGAGCTAGTGCTGATGCAGCAGCAACTTGATCTCGGTCGCCACGGTATCATAACTCGAACGCGATTGCTTACGTGGCTTCAGAGCTATTACTGCGCTCAAGAAGTAATGGATCGCGTGATAGCCGAACGCTCAAACAACCAGATCGCTGCAGAAAATCGGAAGCCTCCCGAGCAGCGTGATGACAGCATTTCCATTAAGACTAGTGCTCGTGTTTCGGCGTCCAAGCGTTTATTGTGTGAACGAAGAGCTGACTGGAATCAAAAATACTATGCGCTCCAGTCCAAAGAGCCCTCCGATGATGTTCTCGCTGTCGGATCGGAGGTTTCAGCTTTCTTTGCAGAGTTTCGTCAGGCTGCTGAAGCGTTCGTGGGCGAAATTGTAGCCGAAATGGTTTTGGACGACTCTGAGAAGACCTTGCAACCGCAACCGCTTGATGATGACGAGATTTTTGCGACTGACAGTGTTCATCAGTACAGTGCCATGCGTCACATGCTTCTCAAGTATGAACACGATGGACTGCTGGTTTATCTGTGCTCAAGTAACCCAGCGAGTGTTTCTTCGCAGGAAAAGAGGGAAAGCGCAACGTCGATGGCAATATTTCACAGAATGGTTGGTCATCAAATCCGTGCTGCACGTGCAATTCACAGCGCAATGGAGGAGCTCGATAACGAATCGCAACCAAGTTTGCAAGATATTGCGCTGCAAGTTCCGCTTCAATGTACGGTAGATTATCTCGGGTATCGGGCATTTGTCATCGCATCTGCGCACTCAATGGTAAAAAGCACGCGGCAGAATTTGGCAGGGCAAGCAAAGAAGGATCATCTCAAACAACTACGCGACCAGCTCAAAGTCGTGTTTGATAGTCTTGGACTTCTGACGGATAGTCTTCAGGGGCCTGGCGACGATGACAAGGAGCTGTCTTCCCAAAGTGGCCAACCCGCTCCTGCATTTTTCCCCGTCAGTGCTGGATTTACTGTAGAAGCCCGAAATGGCGCAGCGGCATTCGAACTCCAGAACCTTTTTCATCTCTTCCTAGCCGACGTATCAAGCGAAGAACCCCATAAAATTGCCCACGAGGTCTTGCTATACAAAATGAGGCCAGAATTTGTTCGGATGCACGGGAATAATCTGCCACTACATTCTAACACTCATGTATCAGTCGATCAAGAGCCTTTTGCGAATAAAACTGCATCGGACAAGTCCAAGTTAGAAGCCCAATTGCTCCAGCAATCTGCCATTAGTGCTCGCGAGTGTTTGCACACAATCGTCATCCCGGAATTTGTTGCAGATCTGGAGAACGCAACGGTACAGGTGATTGACAGCCGCTCACTAACTCGGGCATTACATGGAGAAGGCATCAATGTGCGATACCTTGCGTCTTGCTACGAACTTGCGTCCCTGAAGCACATTCGTCGAGTTTTACTTGTCGAGATGGTGGCTAGAGCCTGCAAAGTTGAGCTCAGAGCATCACTCCGGGCGATTCTCCCTGACGCGACTGCAGCAATCTTGAGGCAGGCGAAGTCAGCAGATGACGACGTGCACCACAACATTGATCCTGCCACAGCTCGAGCTCTGGCGAAGTTGGCTCTTCAAGAGGAAGCTTCCCAAGTGACGGTTGAATTCTTCAACCTTGTGCTCGGCATCTCGTCTCCTGACTCAAAAGCTTTTTGGGAGGAGAGGATTCTGCCGCAAGTCCAAGCCAAATTCGGTCTTTCACGTGAAGCACTGAACCTGGATACCATGATTAGTGAGGATCTGCTCCACTTGCCGCAGTTTTTCCATGCTCTTCAATTTCAAACGGGCGTTTACTTCAGCGACAATATGAACTACAACTTCAAAGGAGCTGAACCACTTGCGCTTGAGTATATCCAAAGCATATGCCCAACTACGGTGCTGTTGGCTCGGACTACGACAGAATGTGAACGAGTTTTAGAGAGCTCTGATGCGTATCTCGCCGCAGGAGATTTTAGTAGTGCTTTATCAGGTATCATGTTTCACATCTCCATCCTGGAAACTGCACCAAGCGACGAACGCAACCTGTCGCTTTGCCACTTGCTTACTTGCGCCGCCAACATTTTACTGGCGATGAATCTGCGTGACCAAGCTAAGCAGTTAGCAACGCTGGCAATTGAAGATTCTCCGAGTAACCATGCAGAGTTGACACGAGCATACACGGTTTTGATGAAGCTGAAACATGCCGCCGGTGACTTGGCAGGTGCCCAGGAATATTTTGCCAGGGCTTTAGAGCCTATTCAGTGGCATCTCGGTCCTGTGCACCCTCTGCTTTGCGATACATACATGACCATGACTGAAATTCTTGGTGATCTGGGTGAGCCAGAACAAGCGGTGGAGATTCTGCAGAGTTGTGTGGCACTCGTGCGTGATTGCTTCGGCAAGACCAGTCTTCTCTACGCAGATATTCGACGACAACAAGGGATGCTGATGTATGCAGCTAACCCAAAGGATGGCGAAGCGATAATTGGGGTTCTGGAAGACGCGTTCTCTGTTTACGAAAAGCACTTCCAGGATCCTGTGGAGGACGTCCCAGTCTACAAGGACTTTGCAGCGGAGTGTTGCTACATGCTGGCTAATCTACGCACACAAGTAAGCGGGGTCCAAGCAGCAGAAGCTGCGTATGGAATTGCTCTCACAGGTCTGGGTCTCCGCAAGGAAGTCCTTCCCCCCGATCACGAGGACATGATGAGGTCGTACCTGCAATTGGCGAGCTTGTCTCGAGATCTCGGTGAGCTTTACCGAGCGGTCGACTACTACAAGCCAGGCATATCAATCTTGAAAACCATTCGCGACGACGAGCACATCGACCAGATCCGCAGCGTAACCCAAGCTATGCTGCAGCTTCATCTTCAAACGCTTTTGTTGGAAAAACGCAACGTGAGTCCAGCTGCCCATATGCAGCAGTTCGCCTAATGGGTTTCGGAGCTGATTTGTGCGTTTATTTGTTTTTTCCACTTCAGACTGTCGACAAGACAGCGAAACGATACGCCCAGCAGTGGCCTCGCTTTGCATTGCTGTCTAGAAAAATGCTTCCAGACAAGTCAGCCGCACCTGAGGACGACGTCGGAGAAGAGTCGGCACTGTTGATTTTCGTGATGAAAAAGCTTTTCCAGCTCGAGCCGATTGAGTACGTCGAACAACTCATTGAGAAGACCGACCTGGAGTTCCAAGACTACCGCAAGCAGTACAACCTCAACTTCGCGGGCACATTGCGTCGCACCAATGCCGATGCGCCGTCACCGCAGCACGCCTTGTTGCGGTCCTCGAGTGGGCGATTCGCTTCGTTCTCGGGGGCGGGCACCTTCTCCCCGCCTGGATCCCCTCGCCCTCCACTCTCCCCAATGCACCATCCGACACTCTTCTCGCCATCCACTCGCAGCGGCGGCCGCACTTCCTTCAACCAACTCGACTGCAATTTTCTCAAAACCGCAACCGGAGAATTCACCTTCGGGGGACAGCTTGCCGCCGTGCTCTTCCTCATCGATCTCCCAGCAGCCAGCATCGATACGCCACACCTCCCTTTGCCTCCCGCTCCAGCGTCCGACGCCTAAAGCAGCACTACATGTAGAAGCAGCAATTTGAATTGAAGTGCATATCGGTGCCTGTAGTAATGAATAGGACAACGATCGCAAAGATGAAAAGCCTGTGTCATTCACGGAGAGAGTGGTGAGAACACACAGCATGGCACTCTACTATTGCGTCAGTGCGTTATCCCCTCAAGAAGGGGATTGAACTGAAGTCCGAGAGCAATGCCTAGAACCAGCATGTGAGGGAAACCATTGGCAACGAAGTTTCCGACGATTGCAAGGTATGGCAGGTACAGCGCTGGGTGGTGGTGGTCCAGCAGGTGAAGCAGCGGGATGTCGATGTCCTTCCAGAACTCATAGCCTCCGTTCACGTTCAGGTAAATGACGTGGTCGCTGCCGGGCACACGCACTTCGAAGGGCGTGAAAGCACGGCAATACGCAGCCAGAAATGTAGTCAAGATGACCGAGCCCATGAAGCTCGAACCGTGCATGCCGCCGTGGCCGGTAGTGATCTGTTAGCAAATAAAATACCAGTTAGGGTGGTAACATGAAGCATGACTTGCTTCCAATGGCGACACGTACGTAAAGGCACACAGGCAAGAACCACAGGTGGTGGGTTGTGAAGAAAGTCTTCGAGAACGAGCGATTTTCGGGGTACGTGAGGTAGTTCATGGCGCCCGTGACAAACTTGCCGTTGAGAAGGAAGGACAGAGCGTCGATAAACCACAGCAGCTGATCTCCCGATACCGTCACCATCTAAAGCCAATACAAAACACGAATTCCATTAGCATTCTCTCAGATTGAAGAGCAGGTTCCAATCTTACTCACCGCCACGCCGACCAGGAACGGCTTGGAGAAGTACAGCGCCATAACCACGAGCACGAGCGACACATTGCACGCCCACAGCATCTCATAGAGAACGTAGGTGCCTGTGAAAAGGGATTATTATACAGTACTGCATCAGTGCAAAACCATTCCCACACTCTCGCCGCTGTCCTTCTGTCGACTACGTACCGTGCTCGTAGAAGCGGGAGATCGCCATCAACACCGTGTAGAACGCAACAACAGCCCCCACCTTCCTGAATTCACCGATAGCCACAACACATTAGCGCGTCTGCGTCCTCTCCCCATTGCACGTAGCAATTCATCACGAGTGCACGAACGGGAAGCTGAAGCTTTCATCCTGCTCGTCCGCAGCGAAGTAGCCGTCCATCCGAAGCACCAGCCACGAGACGGCAGCGTAGCCCAGCACCAGGACGGCGAGGACGCGCGGGAGGTCCTTCTGGGAGACCTGCACGGGCACAGCGGGCGTCGGCATGATCCAAGGCCGAGGTCGATCGATGATACACGAAGGGCTCAATTGACAAAATGGCGATCGTCTAGCGGACGCCAAGTCTCTTCGGCGATTAGGGTTAGTGGACATACAAAGCCCAAGTCTAATTAACGGCAGGTCTATTGTCGACGCGCCTGCAATGACGCGCCGTACTGCTTCAAGTATCGCGCCAAGTCCATGCTGTTGGCGTACGTGGTGGCCTGGGCCACGCCTCGGTGCAGATACAGCCGCAGAAGCTCGTTCGTGTAGCTGAGCAAGTCCGGCATGGCCTCCTGCTCGTCGCCGTTGAACCGACCAAGCACGAACTTGTCCATCGCAGTGCCCGATGGCGCGCCGCTGTTGCCTCCTACGAACCAGTGCGGCGCACCAACGCCGATGCGCAGTCGGGCGAAGCGCTCGGTGCCCACGCACTTGATGATGTCGCGCACGCCGTTCTGGCCCCCA
>JAIKVD010000450.1:0-19302 GCA_024679075.1 Phytophthora uliginosa
GCCGCAGCCCGCTTCGACCGCGCCCCCGATCGCGCAGTAATAGTCCGCGTCTGACGCGACGCCGATCACGAAGTCCCAGTCCGACACGCCGTCACGAGCGGCATCGATCTCGGACGAACGGTCGCCGGTCCCGCTCGCGAACCCGCGACTCGTTCCGTCGGTCTCGATCGCGTTCCTGGGGTAGATCGCCCCGGGGGCACGTCCTACCGGTAACAGTCTCTTCTGTCTGACGGAGAGTGAGGCTACTGTTCACAGCATCGCCCGGGTGGGACCCCGTCCCGCTCGCCCGGCCTCCGGTACGGACGACGATCCGTCGTCGACAGGCCAACGGGGGTGACGTGTTTCGACAATTTGAAACGTCACCATACGTGAGCATCTCGGACACGAATGAGCGGTTATTTCTGAAGTCAACATGTTCTTCAATAAATCTGGGAAAGGCGGGCGTGTGATAAGTTGGGTCATACCGACTTATTCGTCTTCTCAAGCCCTAAGCGTGTTGCTGTTTATCGTTGCGACTTTCAGCATTACACCAGCGCCATTTGAACAGACATAGTGATGGGTAACGACGCTGCTTCTGGTGTGTAATTTCCATTAATGTACATCCTCGTGGAGAAAAAGGACGACATGACGTACAAACCGGTGTTCCAGCGAATCAAAACGTTGGTAGGAATGAAGATGGCTCAAGGAAGTGTGACCTGCGACTTCGAGCAAGCACTACTCAATGGCGTGCGCAAGGAATTTCCAGGAACCCGAGTGATTGGATGTTTATTTCACTGAAAGCAAGCACTTCGTCACAAGTTGACTGACCTGAGGATCCCGGCGGCGCAGATCAAGCTACTCAGCGCAAGTAGAGTTGAAATTATTGATGTAATCGCACAGCTATTCCGCGTCAGCATGGTTCAAAAGTATTTCCGCAACCGACGATGTTACACAGCTTTGTCGATACACGTATTTATATATTGTGCTTTCTACTCCAAATTTTCTCGGCCGATTGATCGAATCGATCGGCCCAATCGCGCGACCAATCGCCCCGCGTATACTCTGGTGTATACAAGTTCTACTAAGTACGAGTGTAGCCATGACTCGCCTGTTCGGCCGATTCAGCTAATAACTTGGGAATTGTATGTAGACGATTCAGCGAACCGCTCGGGGTTTCTAAATTTAGCTGGAATTCACAATATCTCTACTACAAACAATTTTTACATAGAATATGTATCACTAATACTGGTTTCGAAAACAATGTCCTGCAAATCATTAATCGGACCTACAAACCGCGCGAAACTGTAGGACATTTTTTCTCGGAATCAGAGCCAATTTTACGGCTGCATTAATTTCTCCCCGACGCGGGGTCGTGGTGCGGTCCGTGGTGGTCGGGCGTCGAAGCTGACTGACCGTTCGAAGATCGTCAACAACTGAGACGTAAGATCGCTGGCAGAGGGCGGGGGGGGGGGCATTAACGAAGTCGTGACGGAGGGAGGAAGATGATCCGGATTATTGCCCATCTGAACTAGATTCAACGCGTGCTCGGACTACGCGACATTCGGATAAAGCCTTTCTAAATTTGCTCCGGTATAGTTGCTCCAGCTTCTCCACAGTCAGCACTGTACCAGGTGTAAATTGGCACTGGTACGCCGAGGCTTCATCGCAACGGCAAACACTGTTTTAGGAATGAAAAACTAATTATTAACTTGTGCGGATTGACTCCAGCACCCTCATCACGTAGTACTTGATGCCGAACAGTCTGGTGGTCGCAGCGATCGATGATAGGAGTTGGGCCTTCGCTCGCCTTGACATGGGTTCGGCCTTGTTTAGCCGTCGTCGCTTATGTACCTCCACCAAGAACTCACTCGTTAAAGAAATCTACGGTATCAAGTCGAGCATACTCGGTTTCGACTTCAAAGAGCAAGCCTTCGCCCGTAAATCCACCTTGATGCCTTTTTGAATCAAAACATTGACCGTAGCGGAGATAGTGGACGCGTTCACAAATTGCGTTCGCCTGGGAACTCGTTGTCGTAATCGGCGTTGCTTTGATTACCATCGATCGACGGAGAAGCTGAAACTCCTCACCGGTGAATTCAGGACGTTTGGCGTGGAGTTGGAAAATGTCTCGAGTATGGGGAAGTAAGGAAGAGTGATTCCTCACGTGGTTTCTCAATGATTACTCGGTCTTCTCCACCGTCTTTCAGAATTCGCTCATTGCTTTGTTGTGTTTGTAGTTGCCCAAGCGCCATCTTGTCTCGCAACAAGACTGTCCGCCAAGCGCGACGGCACTCGTATTTCACCTCGTAGGTGTTCATGGAACACGAGCCCATGGAGCCTCAGATGAGCCACCTCCAAAAACCTCGACGGTCGCCAAAGCAGCAAATGAGGCAGTCCAGCTTCGAATAATTCAAGAAGGTACGACCTCGCTGACATTTTCACCTCGTGTTGAAATATCGGAAGAGAACGTGCCATCTTAGTTAAATATAGTATAGTCCTCGCTAACATTCAATACGTACGAATTTACGAGAAGAAGCACCGCCTCGCGACCGCCTACCCGCCGCGGTTTTGATCTTAAGTGGGAGAGGGGATCGGAAAAATCTTCCCTCCCAAGATGCAACGCTGAATGAAATTCGCCAGCTTATCCACAAGGTACATCGTGAGCCAGCGCTCCTGGTCTTGGCACGTTCTCATTGGCTCCCTCGGTCGTCCGTCGACTCGGCGCCTATAAAAATAGGTTAATAAGTCGGCATGCTTGCTGTTTGGGATATTCCGCTTTCCGCGCAAACTAGACCAGGCGAAATAAATTAGTAGTACACACGCGGTCAATATCATGCTGGCGTGAGATGTATCGCAAAACGAAGTAGTCCATTATCGTCTCTGACAACTAGTTGCCAATCGTGAGGCTTTTTAGATCCTCACCAAAAGGAACTATGTGATCTGATCCATGCGACCATTATAAAACCTTTTTATCTTAAGAAAATCGCTTCCGAAAAATGAACGTGATTGCCGTCGAGAAACGGTAGCACTTGATTCGTCATTAGGCAATTCCATCTCAAATCAACTAGCATTAGAATCATTTGACTCGATGTTGTTTGCTTAATCATCACTGTTGATGCTCGCGTGTTTGTCCAAGTAAGTTTCTTCAGCGCTATCATCCTTACTACTGCTTACTCTATCTTTACCCTGACTACTGGGATCTCCTCCACCAGTCGCTTTGCAGCGATTATCTCTCCATCATGACGCCATCACCTCCTCCATTGTTGAAATGGTTACCTTCCGTATTTTTGGCCCCGTCACCTCCCGCATTATTGAAAGCATCGCCTCCGCTACTAAGAACGTCACCTTCAGCATCATTGACATCATCACCTCCAACATTATGCCAACATGTATATCGCCGTCACCTCCGAAACTTATGACGCGACCACCTCCGGAATGAGGTCATCATCACCGTCAGTACTGACTGCATCACATCCACCGGTATTGACAGCATCACCTCCTGTACTAATGGCGTCATCATCCCATCAGCGAGAGCATCGCTTCCTGCACTACAGACAGCGACGCTGCTACAGGTTTGACAACACCATCTCCACTGCTGTTGACAGCATCAGGTCCCCTGAAATTGTAACTCCACCTCCTTTGGTAATATCGACACCACTGCTGTGCCCAGAGTTAGTGTAAGCAACACTATCGTCGTTCTGAGTATAGCGCCGCAGGAACTCACGAACCCAGCTTTATTGGCTTTTCGGGTTTGGTTTATCCTTGATAAACACTTATGGGCTTCGACAGAACAGGAATATCTCTCTAGAGGTACACGCGCCATTCTCACGCAATCAACTTTTATATGGTGTCCGTTGGGTTTAAGTCCCCTTAGTGTATTTGACTACTGGCCAAGGCTTACATCGGTCCCCCTTGTATAAGTCCTAATCCGTTCTGAGGGACTGGGGTCGTGCCGAAGCGCTATATTTCATCCTAGCCCTCGCTCGTGGCTAAGTAGTGCAGATTTTGGGTTGATCGAAGCAAACCTCGGTACACAGGGGCTTTCAACCGACCCGGTGTAAGGCATCGTTCCTTGTCTTCCGGTATTGATTTCAACTATTCTTGACCCTTTTGGTTATACGAGTGTTGATGGTGGGACTCGTACCGTATGGTAGCGAGATTGTCATCGTGTTTCAACACGACAATTGTCTATTTTGCTCCGTAAAAATGACCCTCCAACAGTAGTATTGCACAGCAGCTATATACAGCACGTTAGCTGTGCAGCTACGTTGCAGAAAGTCACCTCGAAGACTGCATGTGCAGCATAGCGTAGTGGCCGCGAGGTGAAACAGGAAGCACGAGGCAGCGAGTATAGCCTTTTATATTCTCGGCAAAAACTAGAATGATTTCATTTACATCAACCATCTTACTCTTCCCTACGCTACGTTTCGTACACAAGGAGGAAAAAGCGTTGGCCATGCATCGGCACCATCAACGGTAAAAAAAAAACGTCATGTACCGTGGCTATTTTATGCGCACTAAAATACAAAAATGCATTTTATCTATTCGTATCCCCATTGGGAAGGTATAGCATCAACGCTGTCGATGGTACTCGCTTTCATTCGCAAGACGCACTTCGTACAACCTATTTCTGTTGTAACAGCTTGATTGACTATGCTGTGTACATCACGTGCTTTTCCAGCGGCAAGAGCACGAGCCTTCACTCGGCAACCACGCCCCAATGACAATTTACCTCAATGATGACGGAATGCCACACGGGTTGGTAGAACTGCGGGTCTGACGGAGCGGTATGCGGGGCGGCGTTGTCCTGCTGAACCTTGACCGAGCCTTCACTCGGCGGCACTAACATCCTTGCGCATATGGCGGGGAGAACGTGTAGGATAAGCTGGGCGCGGTAAGTGTCATTCGTAACGGTCATGGTGTGTATCCATTGTGCCTGCTGGAATGTTGCGACTCGACCGTTGCTCTGGCCGGCGCTCAACAAAGGGCCAAATGCCAAGAAGGCCGCCGAACATAGTGCCGCCGGCCGTAACCAACCTTGACCGCGCCACGGCGGCTAAAATGATCATCTTGGTTTTGTTGCTCTAGCTCTGCAAGGGCCTGAACGGTACGTCCTCATCCAGCAGCAATTAGAAGAGCTTCCTGACCTCCGTTACGTAGAAGAGTTTATCGTCGACGTGCACAGCGTCATACATATCGTCAGAGAGACACGATTTTCTGTCTAAGTGGTGTAGAGAATGGGTAATCCGCGTGATCCTGTTCTCGTCTGTGAGCTGGGGCTTCATCATACTACTACAGGTCAAAGCATTTCAGCTTGTAGGCGTCGGTAGAGGGTGGGGTAGGGGGCAAGCCAAAAGCAGCAGCAGTGGAGCAAACGGCGGAGCGTTGGGTTAGCGGCATGCCGCAGACGCTCAATCTCATTGCTGCTATCTTCTCTGGGTCACCCGCAGCGGCCCGTTAAGCGTGATATGGAGGTGTAGGAGCCGAAAGGTCGTACAGAATGGTGCCAGACGCGCCTCACGGAAACCACGATTAAGGGAAACGTGAAGGTGACCTCGGGACGCCAATCGTAGACAGCGCCAGCACGGCGGAAACGATCTGTGTGTGCTCACAGTCGCTTATGTACTCCTTGGCCTGGGGTGTGGCGCTCATAATGGTGCTGGGTGGCTGCGGGGAGGGGCTGTGTGGGTGTTGTGGTTGAAACAAAAGGTCAAATAATTGGGCTTATTCCGGTGGCACCTGGAGGTGTATAGGTGAATGGGTGACATATAACGTCCCGACTTGCTGTTCGGGCCATCGTGACCACTCATTGCGAAGGTTTGGCGCAAGCATATGGTGCCAGTGCACCACCAGCACAGCAAATGAAAGCACTCGCCACGGGCTTTCTTTTTCTACCAAAAGACGCTAAATCGTTTAATTTTGACAAATTTACGGTCGAATAACTCTTAAACGTGCTATAATAACGGAACGGGGTAGCACATGATCATGCATAAAATGAACGAAGACCTAGGGATGGCAACATTTTCTACGTGTTAATAACTGAGACTGTTTCAAACAAAAAAATGCTTCCGAACATAACCAGTGTTCCCTCTTTCTGACGATGTCTTTAGGCAGACCAAGTTGTGGTCAATTGAACAAGATGCCTCCCTTAAGGTTGACCTTTTTCAACAACAAACATTATGGTGTAGATTGAAATGATTTTGGCAAAGGAATCGATTGCGACCACTCTCAGCTTCTAATTCGGCCTCTGCATTTTAAATTTGAGTGTAAAAAAGCGCTGTTGAAATTCGTGGGGTATATTTTGAACATTTCGGGTAGTTGAATGGGTTGTGGGGGAAGGGGGATGATTTGTTGCTAACATTTTTGTTTGAGGAATAGTACACCTACTGGCCTTTCCAACATCACTTCCTTAGCTGTGTATTGCGCTTATCTTCAGCGGCGCTAATGCTCGGCTCATCATCTATCGGTTGTCCCCCTTGTCTCTGCGCCCTGGTGCATTAAAACTTTTAATAAAGAGGTTCATCTGGGACCGTGCTGAGGCTGGAGATCGGCCAGCACAAGCAATGAACAAGCTAGTGGAGCAATTTAAGGTAACAGTGACCGATCCTAAAAAAAACTCCTGTCGAATGTCCAATACCAAGTTGAGATAAAGCTCTTTATCATGACGAATTCATCGATGAGATGGTTGGTCTAGTGGATATTCATTGATTCCGTGATAACAAGAGCGGCACGTCAGCATTTGCGTTTGAATTTGTCGTGGGTGGCAGAAACAGCCAGTATTGGGACTTGCAACCGAGGAGTTGTGATATTTGCAACCAAAACGTCAATTCAAACGCTTGAGCGGGCAGCGGCCCAGGTTTTATATCTGAATGCCGCATTTTAATTGGGCATAAAATGATATCCCGTGATTGTGATCGGGTTCTCAGTTCTGTGGCGCCAATTCTATCCAATTCGTGTTTTTTTGTGGTTTCCGATTCGCAGCAGCGTCAATGGCAGACAGCAGTCGGTCAATGACAGCAGTCTGTACAACACTTGAGACGTACAGTTTCGCCGCAGGATCAAACTCGCATCAGATTCGTGATGATGGATGCTGACAGATCCCAACGCAGCTCCGACGAGATTGAAGCGTTGCGCTTGCTTGAGACGGATCACCAACCCACGTTCCTGATGTGTGTGCGTTTTTTTTTTTCATGTGATGACAAAGTTTGAACCGGGTAGTACGAATTGGTTCGCGGGCTGTTTGCCCGCTTGATTCGCAGTTCGAGGAGTCTTACAGTACATGTATTGTGAATTTTCGTTTTTGCTGCTGACTTGGATTTGAATTTCAGCGGTGAATCGCTCTATACAAATCCAAGTCATTAGTGCAGTCGCGCCAAACAGCTGTACATGATCGTACTTAATTCGTTCCCTTGTGCAGAACTCGCAATTAGTACAGTCTTCCCTCCCAAATTTGAGCCCCCCTCAATCGATATGATATGATAAGTGATCGGATTTTTCATTTTGTCGTCCCCCGATTGCGGAGTTTCCGATACTAAGCACTCGATATTCTCTCTCAGTACTGATAAGTGATGAGCTCTGGGACCAAATATCATCTATATTAGACAGGTTTAAAGTGGTTCGTATTGTTTGCTGCTTTCTAGACGCGATCGACTTCACTCTTGGCTCGAGCAGGCGGCGAGATAGAAAGCGACGAGTGGAAACCACATCGCCGTTCTCACCCTCCTTCACTGCGAAGTACTGCAGAATCAAGTTGGCAGCTTCAGCAAACTGTCCGTCGGTCGGAGCTTTTATCGGGAACGATTCTTCGCGGTCGCTGTTGTAATCAGGGTCTTGGTAGACGTTCGGATCGCAGCAGAAGTCAACAATCGTGCCATCGCTATAGTCGTAGTGAACTTCATTCTCGTCGGCCGGAGAGAGCAAGCTGTCAATTGTGATTTCTGTCGAGAGCTTCAGCAAGCTCAAGCATCCTTGGATCTGCTCGACCGACGTTTTCTCTGCAACTTGCACATTTCTGGGATAGGGGCGGACAACAAGCGTGAGGTCCGAAGCCAATTTGCAATGCCTCCAGCAGTTTACTATCGTCGAACGAGGGACTTCCTCCCTTGCTTGCCGCACCCACTCCATTGACTGCAGAATATCCACCTTATACCAGTCACGTTGTGCCTGTCCAGACAGTTCAACGGCGTGAGCAAGATGCAGCCTTCTGTAATTAGCCTTAAGACAGCGAATCACACCAGAATCCAGTGGCTGCAACACCGACGTCGTGTTGGGCGGGAGGAAAATAATTTCCACATTCGACAATCGATAAGCCGCGTGTGACGAGGGATGTGTCGGTCCTGGCAGATCATCTTCGTGTTTAGACAGGTCGTCCACTCTCTAAACACAGCGCTGGTCATCCCCGCTATCTAGTTAGAGTAGTAATAGCGAAAACCCAGTTGTAGAGGTATCTTGTTGCAAAACGCGCGCGGCTTCTTCGCCGTCCCGATGATTAGAGGCTCGACCATATCCGTCCCCGTTGAATAACGGTAGGCCTGATGATCAGCCCTACCGTTATTCTCGCGATGTCCTGCTTAAGCCCTCTGGCACTGCCATCTTTGCGCCCAATCGTCTTTGAAGGCGCGCGTCGGTAGAACAGTCCCGTCTCATCGAAATTATACACGTCGGTAGGTTCATACTCAGCAATCGTGCTCCGAATTACCGGCAGCTCGCGAGCCACTGCAGCGAGATCAGCGGATGCGGCTTCACCGTGGAGACTTAAGCCCTGGAAATCATGACGGCTCTTGAACGTGGCCAGCCAGCCGTTTGGGAACTTGGGGAGACTCTGCCGTGCTCTCGATGAGCCCTCCCTGCAGCATTTTGACGAAGAGGCTACGGGCTTTGGATCAGATGCGATCGTCGGAAATGGGGGCTCGTAGCGCTGTAGCTACCCGTGCCAAGAAGATCACTCGACGGAGTTGAACCGCTAATGTGGATCTCCTTGGCAGCTACGCGAGTCCGTGATGAAGGCCCCGGCCACTCGCACACAGCACTCGCAGTGCTGCTCGATCTCTATCACTGCCCAGCTCATGTGGATCTTCTTGGCAGCTACGCGAGTCCGTGATGAAGTCCCCGGTCACTCGCACACAGCACTCGCAGTGCTGCTCGATCTCTATCACTGCCCAGCTCATGTGGATCTTCTTGGCAGCTACGCGAGTCCGTGATGAAGTCCCCGGTCACTCGCACACAGCACTCGCAGTGCTGCTCGATCTCTATCACTGCCCAGCTCATGTGGATCTTCTTGGCAGCTACGCGAGTCCGTGATGAAGGCCCCGGCCACTCGCACATAGCACTCGCAGTGCAGCTCGATCTCCATCACTGCCCAGCCACTTTGTCAAAATACAGGGAATGGGCCGCTTGATGTTCGATACAGTACACACATTTTGATGTGCTGTACATAGCATTGCATGTTGTTTGAAAGTCGAGTTAAGGTTTCTTGAATGTTGTTCAATGACAAGTTTTCTAGTCGGGCAAACGACAGTTCTTACGAACTGCGAATGTCGTTTACAAACATGTATATCGAATTCACTAAGCGAGACCTCATGCTTGAAAACAATTCTGGATAAACGAGGCATCCAAGGCTTGGAATACTAATGAAGAACTGCGCTTTTTCCACGTACTTTGGGAAGCAATGGTTACTCGGAGGATTTACGAACTGAATGTATCTTCTTTCACCGACTAGATACGCGAAGTCAAACAACGCAGCTAAAAACCTTCAACCGAGACCTGAAAAAGTACCATTCCATGCACCGACTGGTCCGTCTGAATCCGTTCTTTATAGAACTTCTCTGAGTGTGCTCCGTTGGTTCGCTACGCAGTTACACATTCCGATCCTCCACGCGCGCAGCTCCTCACGTTCTTCATGACTACCGATAGTTAGCAGCCAAAAGCTTTAGTGTAGGCGTTGGTCCAGCACCACTTGTACAACCCTGTCGAGACCCACCAGACCAACGTGACCAGAACTAATCGAAGAAGGGTCGCCACAGGACCTTCAAGATGTGCGACCTACGCGTGCTCAACTTTCCATCGCATTCCTAATCGAGAAGAATGCCCAAGTACACGTGATGCCCAAGAGCCAGAAGTACAGGCCTTACAAGTGTTCTCGGCTATGAACATAAGCACCAACAGCGCGGGTAGCGTGTGTGTGTGCACGCAGCCTATAAGCGCTTGGGCCCATATAGCTTGAGCAGCACGTCCGCGACGTTGAGCTGAACGTACGGGAAGCGGAAAAAGTGTTTGTGCAGCAGCATTGGATTTTTTATATTATGAGAAGTTATGTAGTTTCTCGACTTCTGTCTGTAGATTCTATGTTTTCACTCGGAGGCGGCGACTGTGTAGTACAAAAAAACCTTGGGAGGATTCATCTCTGCTTCCTTCCAAGTGTACATCCTGACCTCCTCATTACAATCATAGATCATCAATGTATAGCACACAGCGAAAGATAATACAACTTCTAAAGCGTGAATCCACCGACCTGCGATATCAAGCGGGCCCAAAGCCCGCTAGGCAATTTCCCTGATTCTACCTTTGACAGCAGCTGGGTGTCATGAACGTAGGCGCTAATTATGCATGTTTTGAGTTTGACATCACTCACCTATCCAATAGGAAGCACTAATACATGCATGCAGAAGTCGACACTAGCTTTAATATTATCATGCATGAAACCATCTTTATCAAAATAGCTGCGGGGGCGGGGGGGTATACATGAGCTCACACATTCTGTAAAGGTGCCAATCAGCAGCATTATTGGTTTTACGCAGGAGTGCCTACCGCCTCTAATTCGAGGTAAAGATAAAATACAGCTACAAAAGCCTCGGTGTCCAGTAGATACGCACTTTGTCTAACTTACGATTGGAGTAGAAAATAGCTGTAGATTAGCTACTTGGTAACGCAATACATGACCATCATTTCGTTTCAGTGGGGGGGGGGCAAGCAGTAGCAGGAACAAGTCGTCGATCTTTACCAGTATCCGAAGGGTAAAGATCCCGACTTAACATGCCATTCAAGTGTTTCCACGTCGCGAACACTGAACTTTAAAACCTTGTTTAAATTTTGCTGCTTGAACGACGAGATATTTTGCCGATCAACTGAAAATTCCATTCAGGCTAAATCGAGTCCATCCCGAATACAACTTAAGTGTGTTTGTTGATTGCAGTCAACGATTTTTTCCTGGTACGAAGTATGTTTGGTTGTTTGATTTCCACTTCCGAACATACAGTGCTAAACTGACGTGCAAATTAAAGGGTTAAAGGTGATGCAGCAAAATTAATACAAGTCCATAGTGCTACGCGTGATATTGACAGGTGTGCGTCGGTGTTATCGTGGAGATTATTCAATGTCGTCCACCTCCACGGGTTTCCGAAAAATATAGCGCAACCAAACTATAAGGATGCGCAATAACGTATATAGGCCACCGCTACACACGATTAATCTCCATCCAGTCTTTGATTGCGACCACGCCCAGGGCCAGCGTTCCATCGTGGTCGAATACCCAGTTGTAATGCGCGAGGCGGCCCTAAATCATCGAGGCCATAGCTTTAAGCACATTCGTGAGCGATTGATATCCTAGGTCTCCGACCAAATGCGGTCCGGGACTGTTAGTGCTCTGTGGTGGCGGACAGCTGCTCTCACGAGCCAGCAGGTTGCGTTTGTATACTCGCCTCGGTAGTTCAACTTGCTTACGTAAACCAAAAGTAGTGCCGAGAAGACAGAGGTGCTTTCAAATTAAGCATTCATTCTTGCCCGAACTTCTACAGGTTAACAGCCGCAGCTTCCCGGAGCATGACTGGCACTCGCACTTCTCCTCGCCTATTGGCGCGCGTCGAGACATCGGTTTCGTCCCAACCTGGTGAGCCGGCCCTGGAAACTCCATCCCAAGTCGCATCTCGGAAACCACCGTCGTCAACACCCCACAACACGGCCTCAGCTGGCAAGCGTCCAGCCAAGGTAAAGACGTTATCGCGGACCTAAAGCGCCAAATAGCCGACCTAACCAGTCGACTCCAGCGATCTGAGGCACATGAAACCAGAGCGATGGGATCTGTTTCGAGTCAGCGGGAAGAAGTAGATGTGCCCGTTCAAAGCAGGGACCGTGGTGGGGCGCCAGTACCAGCTCAATCCAGTACTGCCGACCTCGGAGAAGATGGAAACATCAGTGCCATACGAGACGACGTCCGCCCTGTCGGTAGCGGTAGAAACGCTGGTGGTGGTGACAACGCTGGACCCGGCGGCAACGATCCAGATAACCCTGCCGACCTCGGAGAAGATGGAAACATCAGTGCCATACGAGACGACGTCCGCCCTGTCGGTAGCGGTAGAAACGCTGGTGGTGGTGACAACGCTGGACCCGGCGGCAACGATCCAGATGACCCTGACGACGGAGGAGACGATGAAGGAGACGGAGGTTACGATCGCGCTGGTGAAAGTGATAATGGTGACGATGAAACTGACGACGTTCCTACCGGCGAAGGGGGGCGTGCCCACGGTGATTTCGCCACCCAAGATGAGACTCTTAAATCTGTCAACGACGAAGAAGAAGATCTACGCGCAGCCGTCCGAGCTCTCTCTCGAAGTGGTAAAGCGGACCGCAAGAATACGACCATTGAGCCGTTTTCGGGAACTACACCTATCAAAGCCTTTGACTCCGGCGTCAGAGGATGGTGGAGAGAGTTCTCCAAGCAACTTCTGCAAGCCCAAGTGATGAGCAACTGCCGGTGGTCGAAACTTCAATGCAAAGGGGTCTTCGAATCGTCTCTAACGGGCGACGCACGTGAGTGGTTCAACACCTACCGAGCTTATCACCCAATTGTTTCCTTGGTAGAATGTGGCCATGCACTGATAGAGGAATTCAAAAATCCTTTATCGGTGCAAGAGATCATGCGCCTCCTCATCACGGAACGGAAGCGGCCAAGTGAAACGTACCGCCAATTCGCATACCGACTGTTGAACATGGCTGATTTGTTGCCTGGAGGAGTCGGTGTGAGCGCTAACGCACGCCATGCGCTGCATACATTTGTACAGCACGCGTACCCCGAGCAGTCCAAATTCCTCAAGCTATCGTTAGTCAAGGAGACCCAGCATGATCCCGTTCGGCAGCTAACCAGAGCGGTGCAGCAGCTGTGCTTCCTTGTCGACAGCGACGGAATGCAGCGCACCAAGAATGAAACCAGGGCACGAAGTTTCAATTCTAGTCGTCCGAAGAGAGCAACTTCATCAGATGTGGTCAAGCGAGAAATCGTGACCGAGGACATCGCAATGATTGCCACAGTCCAGAGGAAGCAGAAGCGTCCGCAGACTGGTCAATCAAAGAAATCAGCTCCACGTGTCCTCGGGCCTCGCACACGGTGCTTCAACTGCAATGGCCTCGGCCATTTTGCCTCGTCGTGTCCTGAACCCCCTCGCAAGAAACAAACTCACACCAGCGACCAGGTTACTGTGGCTTCAGCTTTGGAAACTGACAGCGAATGAAGGTTTGGCCCCAGGCGGAATCCTGTCATTCTCGATACTGGAGCGTCGATCCACCTGACCGGCCATTTAAACCTTTTGGCAAACTCTCGGATATTGGATAATCCCATCCGGGTCACCGTCGCAGACGGACGGGCAACTAGCGTGCAGACTGTGGGGACCGCGTGCCTGCAAACCGTAGTGCAAACTGGCAATGGTAATCGGCTTCAACAGTGTGTCAAGATCGCGAACGTCCACTACGTTCCCGGGCTTTCCCTCACATTGCTGTCTGTCTCGCAGCTGGTTCGAGCAGGACACGTTGTTCGTTTCGCCCAGAATGAGTGGAGTGTGACTCGCGGGAAGAGACAGCGTTTACTCCTTCAGGCCTCTGAGCGCAATGGTGTCTACGAAGTGCGTACCCCCGAATCCCACGATGGGCAGACGAACGGGGGTGCCTGCATGTCCGCCACCGCGTCTCCAGATTCGTTGGATACGTGGCATCGACGTCTAGGACATCTCCACTTCAGCGCATGTCGACGACTTGCAAGAAGCCCTGCAGTACGTGGGGTACAGATCGATCGTCCATCGGTACCGCCCCCGATTTGCAAGGCCTGCGCTCAAGCAAAAGTCTCGAGAGCTCCCTCACCGCGTTCGCGGAGCAGCAGTGATGCGGAGGCCAATTCCGTGTGCCACATGGACTTAAGCGGCCCCGTCCAAGCTTCCCACCGCGGCAACAGGTACTTCATGACTGTCGTCTGGCGAGACTACGTCAAGATTTACCCGATCAAGCATAAAAGCGAAGCAACTGTGTGCACTCAGCAGTTCTTGCGTTTTCTGGAACGCCAAGCACAAGTGTCTCCAACCAACATTCGAACTATCCGCACTGACGGTGGAACCGAATTTCTAAACGAAGACTTCCGGAAGCTTACCAATGCCGAGGGGCTGCGTCATTAACATGCCACGAGATACCGCAGTGCCCAAAACAGTGTTGCCGAACGCATGATTCGGACGGTGACGGAGATGGCGGCTGCTATGATGATCGAGTCCTCGTTACCCCATTATTTGTGGAAGGACGCGCTCTAGCATGCAGCCTACATCCGCAACCGAGTGCTGCCCAAGACATCACAGGTGACGCCGCACGAACGCATTTTTAATGATAAGCCGGACCTTACTCGCCTTCTCGTCTTCGGACAGGCGCTTGTGATGCGAATTCCCGATCAAGTCCGTCGCAAGCACCTTCGCTTTTACGGCCGTGGTAGCATTGGGGCGTTCGTTGGGTTTTCGGAGGAGATTAAAGGCTACAAAGTGTATATCCCTGGCGCAGGAGGACGAAGTGTCAAGGAAACCACAGATATCATCCCTCTCGACACCATGTTGCATGAAACCGTGGAGCTGAACGACGCTGAAGATACTCCGCCAGACGGGGGAGGAGACTCATCAAGTGAAGAGAACGAACATCACGCGAGTCTGACGGAGGCGGTGCAGCGCGATAGTCAAGCGCGGCGAAGGTTGAGGGATACGACTCTAACTCCAGAAGAAATAGCAGCAATCAACGGCACTTCTGATCTGACGAGAAGACGGAGATCGGAAAGAATCTCGGCCAGAGCCCTCACGCCCGCCTCCATGTGCTTTGCTGGTATCATCAGAGAGCCCCTCAATGTGGCAGAGGCTCGCCGATCGGTGTAGTGGCCCCAGTGGAAACGTGCAATGGAAGCTGAAATTGCAGCTCTCAAGGCTAACGACACATTTGAGCTAGTCGATCCTCCACTTGGGGCAAACATTTTGGCGAACACAGTTCAATTTCGCTTGAAAACTGGCCCCGACGGTGAGATCGCTCAATTCAAGGCCAGAGTCTGTGCCAGAGGTGATCGCCAAGTGTACTTGCTAGACTACGTCGAGACCCATGCACCCGTCGCCGACCTGGTATGCGTTCGAATTTTCCTGGTAGTCGCAGTGTTCAAGATGACTGTGATCCAAGGCGACGTACCCGCCGCTTACCTCAAGGCGCAAGTTAAAGAGGTGATTTACGTCCGCCAAGTACGTGGTTTTGAAGAGCCTGGACATGAACACAAAGTTTGGCGACTTCGGAAGGCATTGTATGGGCTCAAACAAGCGGGACGTGAGTGGAACAAGCCAATTGACCAGTTCCTGAAAGAGTACGGCCTTCGTCCGACTGCTGGAGATGCTTGTCTGTATTATCTACACGACCGCGATGGTCTCCTGCTCGTTTGCTTGTACGTTGACGATCTGCTTGTCGCCCACAAGAACGCGAACATTGTTAAAAAATCTGATGGAGGCTCTGAAGAAAAAGTTCCAAGTCAAGAATCTCGGAGCGCCATCACAATTCCTGGGTACGCGCGTCGAGAGACCACGCGCTGGCACCATTTTGCTATCTCAGCGAGCGTACATCGATGAGCTGCTGTTTCGATTCGCGGTGGACGCTGTTCGACCTGCGGGCACCCGATAGTGCCGAAAACGAGGCTTGACTCGTTGTCAGGTAAACCCAGCTCAGACGAACTGAAGTTCATGACGACAGTTCCGTATCGGCGAGCTGTAGGCAGTCTACTCTACTTGGCTCGAGTGACCAGGCTGGATACTTGCTTCGCGGTAAATCAGCTAGCCCGACATACGGCAGCACCTCGGAAAGAGGCTTGAGATTCGGCAAAGTTCCTGATGCGATACCTCTCGGGAACTCGAGATGTGAAACGTAAGCTGGAACCAAAGCTCTCGGAAGGATTCCGCCTCGCGACAGACGCTGACTGGGCCAATGACCTCGAAGACCGTAAGTCGGTGTCAGGATTTGTAATCTTCCTCTTCGGTGCACCAGTTGCCTGGGGCACCACTAAGCAAACAGTCGTGGCGCACTCGAGCACGGTCGCCGAATTCATTGCTGCAAACGACGGAATGCAACAAGCGGAGTGGATTAAGTTGGTGATTGAAGAGATTCTTCGTCCGAGCAAGATCGACCTCACGCTCCTGGTCGATAGTCAGCCGGCTATCAAACGGATTCAGAAAAAAGGCAGCTCGGGCGCTCAAAAGGCCGTCGATATCCGCTTCCACGCGATTAAGGACGCGTGGCGACAAGGAGTCATGACAATGGAGTATCTGCCAACGCACCGAAATCCTGCTGATCTGCTCACCAAAGCACTCAGTCGACCCGAACTCGCAAGCAAACGCAGCTTGTGTGGATTGATCACCCACACCAGTTAAGCTGCTGCGTTTGCGGGGAAGGTGTTAGTGCTCTGTGGTGGTGGACAGCTGCTCTCACGAGCCAGCAGGTTGCGTTTGTATACTCGCCTCGGTAGTTCAACTTGCTAACGTAAACCAAAAGTAGTGCCGAGCCTTATCGAGATCACTTGAGATCTCGCCGTTTAAGACAGAGGTGCTTTCAATTTAAGCATTCATTCTTGCCCGAACTTCTACAGGAACGGATTGTGTATAGCATCTGGCGCGCGAAAAAAAATCCCAATTGGACACCGAATTGTCATGTTGGACTCCGTTCCGAAGTAAATATTCCATGAACTGCTGCCGGCGGTCTACAACAGCCATCATATTGAACGCCGGGTGCCCTCGACGACAGTACCAGCCGTCAAAATTTACAAAGTGCTTGATACGAATGAGGCACCCGTCTACAGATCCAACCATACCACTTACGTGTTCAAATTGACTGCTTATTAGCTCCCAGGCTGCATCACCTGTTCGTGGCATGACGGTCTTCTCCACTCAGATTCTCAGTATCAGTAGCACATGATGTATTACTGTCAGAGCAATCGGCTTCCCATGACCAAAAAGCTCTGCGGCCTTGAACATCGCACCCCTGTGTACCAGGTAGCTGATCGTAATAACGACGCGAGTAGAGATGTCCACCTTTGCATTTACCCCAAACGGGGTAATACAGCATCCCTGTTACTTTAGCCGCGACGACAGATTTCCTCAAAACCATCACGAGTACAGCACACATGACGAAGAAAAATCAGCCCACAGAGAAGATCTGGTGGAAGCACCATATTCCAGTAGCTACGGCACACCGTCAGCTGCTGGTGGGGAGGATCAGACCACGTTCGCTTGTCAGATAAGACCACAGCACGTATATAGCTACAGCCGAGCACTCCAATGCCGTGTTGTCTGTATTCATGATGAGGGGGGAGGGGCAGGGAATGGTGAATTTCTCAATGGGACTGCGCGCGTTTATAGCAGAAAAATAAAAACTCCTTCACGTCGTCTTGGGGGTGTACATCGCAAAAGAGATAGAATCTATTTTGATTGGCTGTTTCTCTTTGTGGGGGCTCTTTTTTTCGACTCCGACCCGCCCCTAACACCCAGTCGGGCTAATACCCGAGTGCCTTTCGGTTTCGGTAGGCTTCAAGCCAGACTTGGTTTCTGAGATGAACATGTGAACGTTTGGCGACGGCCCGGGTCGTCGCAAACAAAAAGAAGAATCGTTGGAGTTTTTAGTTTTATGAACCACTGCAGCAATTACCACTTCATCATTCTGCCTGCATGACGGCAAACCCACCTCACCCTATACAACGGTGATATGGTGGTACCGGAGGCTCGGCACAGACAACGCCGAGCAGGCGTTCACATGTACGTGTTCGCACGACTGCTCTTGAACGTACCAATTTTACACTAGGGGAAGAAATTGTTGCCCGGCTTTACAAAACGCTCGAGTCTAGCTGGGGAGTGCCTAAACAATGACCAACGATTCTTGCCTTGCTTCGACAAGGTATACCTGATGCTCAGGTTCGCGCGGTAATTGGCGTAGAAGTTTCCAGGAGTGTTAGACTGAAGGCTATGCTACATCAAGAATGGAGTTGGCACTTTTCACATTATATTTATACTGATACACCAACTTTAAGCAACTATATAGTGGACCAATTTTGAAAAGAAAATACATATCAAAAGCTCAGTATATTATCGTTTAAATACAGCGCCTTAGAGCTCCCAATTCTCCGTGTTCGAAATATACACCTAAGCGAAAATCTTATCTCTCGTAAAAGGCCCCGCTAAGATAATCTGTCCCGGGCTCTGTATACACTATCTGCTGTTTAATGACGTTTTCAAAAATATACTTGATTTCACTATGGATGAAATCTTGTGAACGATCCATGCACCGATTGTGCTTAACCCTTTCGCGAACACTTCGATTTTGTATAGTATACGAATCGAAGAAATTCAAAATTAGATGGAAGTGTTTCGCCTCCTTCGAGTATGTAGCCATTCGACCCTTCAGGAAGGTTGAAGAACAGAAGGTGGCAAAATGCCGTCTTCGAGGGGGCCATGACGCATCCGGATTGGTCAAAATAAAATCTTGGTGAAGGGTCGCCTCAAAACCCGCGAGTATATAGATAGATGAGGGCATTATGCCTCCTTCTACAGGGTCAAATCGTACCGTGTTTTGAAAAGGCCCTCGAAGGAGGCAGAATGCTCCTTCCGGCCGCGAAAGAGTTAACCGGCTGAGCTATCTGTGTTTTAAGTATACGACCTGGTTCATCGGGGTATACTTGATTTTTGTATGGACTTCATCGGGAAAGTCATGCAAATTGTCCAACCGGCCCAGACACCTCATCAGACATCCTCCAGTTCCAGGGCCAAAATTTGGGTCATTTGGAGACCCATTCTGGGTACTTTATACCCAAAATTTGGGCTATCGTTACCCATGTTTTAGCCCGAACAATGTTAGGTAGGGTAGCTGTACAAGTTGCTAACCAATCTTAAAGTGTAATTAATATTTGTTTATCGGCGTGCTCTTCGTGCTGTCCGAAGTGCTCTTCGCGTGGCAGCAGCTCACCACGTCCTCGTCCGCCGCGTCCTCGTCCTCCACGCCGTCCGCGCGCGCCTCCAT
>JAIKVD010000451.1:0-19298 GCA_024679075.1 Phytophthora uliginosa
TCTTACGTTTTCGACCCTTACGATCTACGATACTATACATAGTTCTTACGAACTACGAACTTTCCTTGGATCCCATCCAGAAACAAAACATTTTTCTGGTCGGGCGTTACCCCCACAATGAGGCTAACAGTAAGTTACCCTATGGTCGGCTACTTGCAACACTTGTAGGACACAGCAAACGGTGTGAACCGCCGTACGTTAGGTAGCCTTGCTCGTAGGATGGACTTGTCGAGAAGAGATCGCCTGCCACGATTCGTAGGCTTCGAGGGATCACGAGCGAGCCACGTCGCGCTCGTCGAAGAACCTATTACAGATCATAGGGGGAACAGGTCATACAAAGGTCAAATGTGAAGGTTCGGCTTAGAGAACAGGTACAGGTCTCGGGTTCGGTTTAGGTATTAACCTGGTCTCACCTCTTCCATTCATTTGCCACTTCTCGTTTTGAAGAATCCGACCGACACGATGCCTGACCGCCAACGCCCTGCACCGAGCACGCCGCGTGACCAACGCGCCAAGACCCAAACGAGCTGCTGCGCGTGGGCGCAACCGTCGCCACGACGAGGGAGACGTACCTGCTGAAGGCATCCGCGCGCGCGCCAAGCGCTGTGACGACGACTACGACGCTGCTGTCGTCGGTGGGAGTGGCTGCCATGATGCCGTCGACGCACCTGCTGCTGGAGAGGGCACTCGCGCCCCCCCCCCCCCCTCCATGACAAAGTCGGTGTGCCTGGAGATGGAGAAGACGCTGGAGAAGGAGCTCGTGCGCACCATCAACTGGGCCACAGCGCCACTGCACCCGGAACCGGAGGAGGCATTCGCACGACGAGAGGAGGCGGAGCTCGTGCACACACTCAACTTCGCGGCGATGCCGCCGTAGCAGGATGTGGAGAAGGCGCTCGTGCGCACAGAAGGGATGAAGGTCGTTATCACGCTCACCGGCTCAGCGTTGTCGGCGTACCAGGAGCGGGAGAAGCGCTCACTCCCGTCCGACGGCTTACGGCAGCTAATGTTGCCGGAGCCAGTTGTGCCCGTGAGCGAGCCCGCAACCGCACCCCCCTGTGCCTCGAGCTACCCCGAGCGGTAGTAAAACGGGTAGGCGTGGCCCCCGTGATACTGCCGTTCGCCGTGATGCCGAGGAAGCTGGAGATCGGAGAGACGTAATGGCCTCTGGTGACGAAGGTATTGGAATTGATGTTGCTCCAAATGAGGTCGCTACCGCTCCTGAGCGTGCCCACCCCGATGTCACCGCAGCACATGCTGACGGACCTGTTGAAGTAGAGGCTGATTCTTGCTCCGAGACAGAAGCATTTCCAAGCTCTGGGGAATCAGCACTTTCGTCGGGCATGAGTGATGGTGATGGCGTATCACCCAATCCGTTGTCCAGCAAGCGCCAGCGCTCTGATACGGCGTCTTCTGTCTCCCGTGCTGATGCACCAGCATGCAAAAAGCGGGACGGAAGCACCAAGTTGTATATCAATGGCTATGAGTTCACGCGAGCTACGGTTACGCTGGTCAATATTACATACCGCTGCAGTTTTTATCGCAGCCAGAGCTGCAAAGCCAAACTTGAGTTTATTGCTGCAATAATGGACTATGATTTTGCGAACAGCATTCCGCACACTTGTGTCCCGCCATCTCTGCGAACGCTTACGGATCGTGAAGAAGCTGGCGTACGGGATGTTACTGTTGCAATGAAGAATGAAGTGGACAAGTTGGCGACTACTACGGTGGCAACGCCGCTCCAGATCTGGGATGAGGTGCGCGCAAAGTACTACACGCCGACTGAAGACAACACTGTTGTACGCGGCATGACCAGAGGTCAAGTAATTAAGCGAGTCCACCATGCTCGGGCCCTACACTATGGAACGGACGTGCATGGCCGAGTTGAAGTCCCTCCATTGGTGAATGTTAAGAACACTGGCATGTTGTTCCTCCAGTTCCATCACGTCTGGGGCAACACAAACAACGAGTTGGATAGGGTGATTGGCTGGGCGAACCCCTCTCTACTGAATTTGCTTCGCTACGAAAACATAAGGCTTTTTGTAGATGGTACATTTCGCTGTGTGCCCGATACGTTTGGGCAGTGGGTTATGGTAATGGTCTACGACCGGGGCATCAAGCTCTACATCCCAGTTTTCTTTGTGCTTTGCTCGTCCAAGAGCTCTGATACGTACTGGAATTTGCTTCAGTTTGTCTCCAACGCGTGTGGGGAGCCCATCAAGCCGAAAGAGGTCGTATGCGACTTTGAAGCCGCCCGAATTAACGCTGCGAGCGATTGGTTTCCTCAAGCAGCCATCATCGGCTGCTTGTTTCACTTTGAACAAGCGTGTAAGCGTCGGATGCTGAAGTATCGCTTGCACAAGGACCAAGTGAAGGTTGCGATGCTGCCTGGATTTCTGGACATGCTCACAGTGATCGACAAAAGCAAGATCTCCCCGCAGGGCATTGACTAGGTCAAAAATGCTATTCAGGAGCGATGCAAGAAATACAACATTACCTACACGAGTACAAAATGGACGTCCTTCTGGAAGTACTTCGAGCGCACGTGGCTGAAGCTGTTGCCGCCGAAGTTTTGGAATGTGCACGGATACAGCAAAAGTGTTGTAGCACGAACCAACCGCCCGCTCGAGCGATGTAATCGCGAGCTAAATGCAGCCATCGGAACCCCCCATTCGTCGTTGCCCCGATTCATTCAGACTGTGGAGGACATTTCGCGTCGTCGCGTCCAGCTTCGAAACGACATCAGTCTCGGTAGAGCAAAGTCACCAAACCGTGTTGAGCGGTACGAGCTCCCGTGCCCTGTTGAGCTATCTGATAGAGTTGATGAAGGAGTTGAAGCAGTGGTGTAAGCTTGCTCGTTGGTATATGCAATATGACTTTGCCAAATAGAATGGACTTGAATCGGTGACCTACTGTTTGGTCTTGTACTAACCGTGTACGTAGGTCATAGATAGATCACGTGATCTAAGAGTAAGACCTACATCTCCTATGACCTGCATTAGACACTACCGCGCTCGTATGGATCTTTCGTTCTTAGAAGATTAGTCGGTTCCTTGTGTAGGTAGTACTGTACACATGAAGTATGGGTAGCGGCAGGCGCTAAGCCTAGAAGCTCGCCGAAGTCTCGACATCCGAGCGGGTTGTCCTCGAGACGGCCGGTCCAGGATGAAGATAACGGTAAAGTCGACTTATCAGTGTACAGGAGCCCCGTTGTTGCTGGGTACGAGTTCAGCGCCTAGTCGCTTTTTCTTCTTCGTACAGGTATCTTCTGCTGGTCGGATGCTTGAGCTATGCAGCGTCAAAGCACGATCCGAAACGATACATGTACACCGCTGTGTTTCGAGAGAAGTCATTTATCGATTCGCTTCGCTGCGCACAGACAACTCCAGACGCCAAATGCAGACGACCAAGTCCGACTCCGCACGCGAAGACCCCGACATCAGCTGCACTGGCCTCCCGCGACACCACAAGCAAGAGGGGCACGACATCACCAGCATTCGGTGGCCGTTCGACGACGATGAATCCATAGACGAGCAACTCAAGCGCTTGAGAGAGAGGCTGCTGCGGACTCAAAGTACACGCAGCAGTGGCGCTTCGAAGTCGCCCCGCGTTCTCCTGTTCTACAATGACGAGCGGTTCCGCGATCGATTCTGTGCCAACGCGCAACGCCTCCTCGATGCCGTGCTGGAGGACCCTCATGTCAGCTCCACGAGTTCTCTAATCGCGCACAAGGCCCTCCGCTACCGGAAAATCACTAACCGCTTACAAGAAGTTGACCCTCGCGACCCAGCATTCGACATCTCGGCATTTTTTGGTGTCGAGTGGCGGAGGAAAGGGAATTCTGAGTAGGTGGCGTGTTGCATCTCGAGGTCTCGCGGGGACGAGCTGTTTTTCGAGTACAATTGGCGGGTTTTCGAGTAATGGATGTTTTCTGCACAAATCGATGGCATTTCGAGTGCAGCGAAGTTCGCATCGGATTCTTGCCCGAGTACACCTAAGTACGAAGCAACCTTGAGGCCTCAGAGAGACCGTTTGCAACCGAAGCGAAGCGAAGGTCTGCAATGGTCGGCGCGTGGGCCGGAGTAGTTGCCCTTACAAGGAGGTAATATCTATTTTCCGACGCCTTGCCCGCCATGAGCGAAGCGAAATTGGTGGTGCAAACGAGGAGCTCACCGGCCAGATTATCCAGCTGTCCATTGTACTCGCCGCAACCACCTTTGGTGTCCGAACTTAACGAGTACTTGAAAAGCCGCCAATGTGTACTCGAAAACCATCCGCACCCGGTCTCGCGAGCGTCGAGCGCTACGTGAAAATACATGTAAGAGTTTTAGTGTATCATCTCAGCTTTGATACATGTATGTTGATCTCTCCATTGTAATGCAATAAAATCTCCAAACGTTCATATGAATGAAAGTACACTGTAAAACTCGCTTTGGGTGTCAAAATCGTTCAACGAGTTGCTCGCTCCGCCACTGTATGCTCGAACGTTCCTTACGAAAGATCCCGGCATGGAATCGTCATCGCCTTTGCGCCTTGTGAAGAGAAACCCCATGCCTCATCACTTTCCCTTCCAGGGAAGATCTGGATTTTATCGACGAGCTGAATACACGTGGAATTTGAGTAGTAAGTACTTAAGTAGACATTAGTTTTCTCCACATCTGGTTGTGGTCGAACTGGGCTGTTAAAACATACTTCTATAGCCCCAAATAATAAGCTACGTAAAACCCAGTGGGTTTTTCAAATTGTACATTCTGTTTAACCCAAGACTATTCGTGCAACATTCAGTGGGTGATTAAGTTTTGATGTTGCTCCGGGTCAACATTCACTAGTTTTTTTTTTATTGTGATCCGGTGATCATTTCTTACAGGTTCTTCCGGAAGTATTTGCATCAAGGATGTACCAAGAATTTATCCTGGTAGTGCTAATGGTCCCGTTAGGACGGACACTCCAACAGGAATTAATTTGCTCCAGGCCAAGTAGGTATCGATTCAATACAAATTTCAAATGAGAGGGTCTTATAAATGCTCCTTTTTGTATAAGGTATTGAATTTTTGGAAAGGATAACAGGTCGAAAGTATATGATATAGCAGGTGAAAGTGGAGGCTTAAATGGAATCATACGTTAAGCTGGAGGAGTTTTACACATGCACTATTCCGAATATGTACGTTGCAGTGAGCTTTAACAAACAGTACACATGAGGATTGAAGACATAAGATACGTTAGATCTCAAACTGTACAAAAGCGATCACTTACGATTCGCAATGCGTCTGCATCGAACGCCAAAAGAGCAAATGCGTCGACTGCTCGCCATGGCTCATGGAGTGACACATCTGCCGAAAATCGTGCGACGTCGGCGCTTTGGCCTTCAAGTGCTCGCCGATCTGAGCTCAATTCGAGCTCAGAACACGCGCTGTCCGTGCTGCACTCACAATCTGTCTCTTGTGAATTCTACGCTGGCAAAGGCGGCCTCGGCTTTCACTGCCAGTTTGTCGACGGTGGCAGCCCAGAGACGTCTGCGCAACGGAAGGGAAATCATTGGGCGAGGCGAAGTGCTGCTGACAGTGAGAACGTGGGCAGGCGGCAGCTCAGTATAGGACCCAGCGGGGTCCATATATTGGCTCGCTCGGCGCCGTGGCAGCTCAGTATAGGACCCCGCAGGGTCGGGTGGCTGCCACGACGATCGAGTCCGCCTATTGTATGAGCATGGCGCGAGATGAGTAGATACGTCGCTAGATCGAGGGAGTGGGTTATGCTGTTTGCCTTCAGTTTTCGGGTGTGATTGCAATTATATTTGTGATTAAACACGAGTCAATTGATAGCTAACGACTGAGAAGAACAAGTCTGTTTCTATCACACCCAAGATTTACCGCAATCGTATCTATAAACAAACAGCACTACCAGCCCAATCCTCTAGTAATTCTAGCCTAGATGATGCTATTTTGACGGGATATGAGACTGCGTCAAACATAACGATTCTAACGTGCTAAGTGCGTTTCGCGATTTGAGCACACGTTGCACGGCTTCACTCGCTTGAGAAGGGTCAATGCAGGTCATGCTTAGCTATGAATGCTAGGTCAGAGCGGGGGGGGGGAGGGGGGGAGAGACTGTCGACGTGCTAAGCTCACTGGCAACCGTGTTCTCGGACAGAGAAGAAAACGACGGCAGCGGAGTAGTACTGTCACGGAAGGTCGCATAGGCAAACCGTAGCAGTGACTCGAAACGCGAGAGTGCTTGAGTGGACGCCGATGCGAGCGTGTGTCCAGGAGGGGGGGGTCGTGGTCTCGGTGGAGCCGCAAAGACGAAATTCGTTGTTCTTTCCGTAACATTCCCGCTTTCCCGCCGTTCACCTGTACAACAGGGTCCCAAGAGCCCTCAACCTTCCGAACAACCTCATGCAAGTTTTATGTAACATCGATTACGCCATCCGGCTGTACGGATTCAACCAATTCTACCAATCTAACTCTGTTAATAACGCCCCTCAAACAGGGGTTGTATGGTGGCGCCCTTTCAGGGACGTTTAATGACCGCATAAAGCACCAATTAAACGAATTGTTTGGTGAGACCACTTTTTGGTCTCATCAAACAACTCGTTTTATGATGTACATAAACGGAGTTTAATACACCTTTTTTAACGATATATCAGACTGTTATTAAACCGTTTTACATGGGTTTTGGAAGGCACCCATTGCGGTATACGTGCTGAACATATTCCGTGACAGATTTGGAGGAAGCAAAATAATATGATAGACTAGTCCATGGGAAGTGAGAAGCACCTCAAATTAAAGAAGATGACTAGAGTTGTTCGGTGGCGCCTTGCTTCATTTTTTTAGCCTCATGTGCGCAGAGATATCACCGTTCAAAGACACCATTCAAATTATGTGCCACATTCCGTGACAGGCGTGATTCCTATATATAACCCACCGCTCTGCGTCCTGCGTCGATTTGGACAGCATTTCGCCATCACTGCTGCGCGAAACACACCAACTCAGCTCTGCGTCAGTGTGCTTGGACCTCGTCGTCGCGAACTCGCGGCGGCTGAATCTGGAGCGATTTGGGCAGCGTTTCGCCCGCGCTGCCGCGTAATAGTCATCACCAGCTCTGCGTCCTGCGTTCTGCGTCGCTGTGCTTGGGCTCCGTCGTCGCGAGCGTCAGCAGAGCGACGCGATGCTCGTTCCCCCACCGCGGCTGCCTTCTCACCCTCTTGCTTCCAATCTGGCGCTGAAAATCGACTTTTTGCACAACGGGCAAAACCGGGTCTCAGAAGTCGCCGATGATGGGAAGCCCAGACCCGTCTCTGCGCACGTCACATATTCATACATGTATAACGTGAGCGACTTACATTCGGTGGCTGTAGCGAAAACGGCAGGCGACACTCACTGAACTCTTACTCACTCGCTCACTACCCAGCCAAATCTGACACTCAGGATCACCACACTCAGCCCTTATTTTTGCCGATCTTCGTGCGAGCAACGCCGACTCAGCTTCGGTACGATCGTTTTCACGGTTAAAGGCGACCTTGCTGAGTACGGACACAGCAACACTAAGCGGCAGTGAAAGTTGCAGCGTCAGTGCTGCATACGGGCGGCGAACTGTAGGGATCGACGGGATCATCGCCATGCTGCTCAGTAACAGCTTCTCTTCCTCCAGTACCGCCACGTGACGGCGGTGAACTCGTCAAATGCACGGAATGGCGATCTTCCTGAACGGATGGCCTAGTGAATCCGTGTCCTTAAGTACGACTGACTCCCCGCTAGGAATATTATCTATGGGAGGTCTGTGGAGAATATTCCACCTGAGGGGGGCTGGTGTGTGACACCCGAGGTGGGGTGGTCCACACCAGGCGGTGACCGTCAGTCCAAAGCTGTCATTCTCCCTTTTCCTTGAAAATGACCGCAGTCAGTATTGGCCCCATTACACAATAGCTCCACGTTGGTGGGCCGTCACTCCGGACGCCACTCGGCACGAGCTCAATGCACCGCAGTATCTCCGACGACTTCGAATCCGGGCGAGGTTGGGTCGGGCTTCGAGTTTGAAAGCCATCGCACGGACGGGAGGGTGGAGAGAAGCTCCAACGCGTCCGTATCTTAACCATCGGAATCGTACACCTCAGCGTACTAGGTTGGGGGTTTCGCCTCGTCGATTTGGCACATTAGCGCCTCGCGCCGGGTCGGTCGTCGGGGAGTACAGGGGGCCGCCGTCAAAAGTTGTGATATTGAAGTCGACGTTGAAAACGAAGCCGATGGCGAGGCAGCTGCTAACAGAGGTGAAGCTAGTGGCTGACCTTCAGTGATAGTAGATTGACTGGATGTGACGTCAAGGTGATCAACGGGGGTCAGCATCTCCGGATCAAGCTGGAAGTCTCCAAGTGAGGCGACCTCGATGGTGGTCGCCTCGACCACGAGCGGATGGGCGACTGACTGTTCAACCCGATCGAAGCCGGGGGAAAGCAGTCGTGAGGGTGGTGGAATCGGAAATCTTCTTCGTTCGTTGAGCAAGGTTTCCACGGACCGGAGAGATTTGCAGGGCCTCGTCGGCGAGCGCTGCTCGAGCCTATTTCTTGTTGCTGCTTGGACTGGACCGGTATAGCAGCGAATATGATCAGTATTGTTACCATATTCTAACATCGCACGCTTCTATCTTGGTACTCACGAAATCGTGCTGGTCGAGCTGGGGTCTTGCTCAGAAGGCATGCCAACCGAAGGGGCTGCTCGTGAGACGAACGAAGTGCAAAGAACATATAAGGGCACACGGCTACATTAATATCTGCATGCACCAGTCTAACGAGTGGTTAATTGCTACTGATGTGGACGAGTCTGCTTCACCGGTGACGGCGGTCACCAGCGTGGCCACGGAGCAAGGTGCTGTTCGGCAGCAACGCCGAGTCGGCGACGAAGACCAACAACGGCAAGCGCCGCTCGTTCGCGGAGGTATCGCGTGAGACCCAGACGGCGTGGTAGTTCAGGTTCCCGAGCGCGTTTGAGGCTCGCCACGGCGTGCGCGACCACGAGACGGACCTGGTGACGGTAGCGTCTGACGCCCGAGGACTACTCGCGCAACGTTCTCCTCATCGAAATGGACATGACGAACACGGCGATCAAGTACCGCATTGGCGAGGCGCTGACTTTGTTCGAACAGAACAACGAGAAGGAGGAGGTGGTAAAGTTCCTATATATGTACAACGTGGGCCCGGAGGCGCTGGTGGTGCTGCCTGTGTTGGGTGACGCTAAGACGGGTCCGAGCGAGGAGACGTTGACGTACTTCCAGCCCTTCTCGCACGTACCGGCCATCTTCGGTCGCCCGTCCAAGAAGGTCTACCAGGCGCCACGGACGAGAAGGAGCAGACGACGCATGAAACGCTGCTGGACGCCAATGGCAAGGACGAGTACAAGCGTCCTGTGGATGAGACGGAGACGTTTGCGGATCTGCTGGAGGAGTTCTCGTATGCCCCCCGTCCGATGTTGGTGCGGCACATCCTGCTGGTGCATCCTTGGAGTTCGATGACGAGTTGCTGCTCGTGGACCACAGCGACGAGGTCATCACGTTCTTGGAGAAGAAGGCGCGTGAGACTGGCGATGCCAAGAGCTTGGGCGTGCAGTACATCAACGACAACAGCGGCACCGAGCTGCTGCTGGATTTGTCGCTGGCGGACCACTTGCTGGGTCATGGCCGGTGCGGCAAGGTGACCCTGAACGTGAAGGTTGAGCCGATGTATGTGTTGGACGCGACGCCTGCGGATGTGCATGAACATATTGCTGAGATGCAGCGTGGGTCGCATACTCCGTTGGTGCAGGCGTTGGGCAAGCGCCTCGCTGGTTACGAGCAAAACCAGCAGTTGTTGGTGCGCCGCAACATCTTCTGGAACCGGTACACTTACTAATGGGAAATACCCGTTGAGCTGCAGACTCGCCTGGCGCGTGAGGCGACGCTGGTGATCATCAAATGCAACCTGAACTACCGTCGTCTGCTGGGCGAGGGGGGGGGAAGCTGTCGGTATTTGTGTGCTTGTCGGTGGTGAAGCTGTCAACGAACCTGGAGGACTCGATCGTGATGGCGGGTCTGGGCACGGGTATGGCTCCGTTCCGCGTGTTCATCCAGGAGCGTGCGTCCTTGCGCTCAAAAATCGTAAGGGTTGGTCCCGTCGCGCTGTACTTCAGCAGTCGATACAAGTCGAAGGACTGAACGGCTTCCTACTCGGTAGCAAGTCCATGGGCGTCATGCCGACTACTTCCCCTGCACTGTCGGCAACTGGCGCGTTCAAGACCTGCAGGATCCCCAAGCCAACGCATTCCACCGCTAATTAAGAGTACTAGTTGAGGTGAAATCAAGGTCTTCTCTACGCTGCCTAACTCTCGTTCTCTCGTGTGAACGCGGCTTCACGTCATACCTCGACCAGCGTTGGTGATAGCAGTCTGGTCACATCTTCACAGGAACGCCACAGGGATCTCCATGTCAGCCCAAAGGGCAGTGACGCTCGTGAGGCCGTTCCTGGTGTAGTGGGGACGGCTGACGCTGCAGGCGAACTCGCCTTCTTACAGCTGGAACGGCTCCTACTCCTCCGCTACAGCGTTAGCTGCTTCCTCTGTCGCGTCGCTGCCGACGTCGTCTTCATCCGTCATGTTGTCGCTCATGTCGCTCATGTTGTCACTGGCGGTGGAATCCCCACCATCCCACACGTAGTCGCTATCACTTTCACTGTCCTCCTCGCTGGTGCTGGAATCGTCTCCGAGGACGTACTCACCATCACTTGTTTTCTCCTCCGAGCTGTTACTGCTCACCGCCACATCGCCGGCGGTCGAAATCGTGACGCCATGATGACCCCGCTCACTATCGCTTATTGCTTCATATCTCGGGGGTCAGCGGGACGGCCAGCGTGTTGGGCAATACCGGAGGGGGCTCGGTCTTGCTGCTCATCGCCAGCGGTCGAAACCGTGACGCCATGATGACCGCCTCATTATGGCTGATTGCTTCATCTAGGGAGCCAGCGGGACGGACAGCGTGTTGGGCGATACCGGAGGGGGCTCGGTCTGGCTGCTCTCGGTTATCTTGTCTTCCCTGAAGTTGTCGTTCGCTTTGAGCCCGATAGTACGAGCGAACTCGTTCAACGGTGATGTCACCATGAATATTGTTGAAAAACTGCCGAAGTTCTAACTCCACATCGGCAGCAGGAAGAATTGCGAGTAGTAACGCCCGCTGAGTTTTCGCGTTGATGCGGGTTCCCGGCCGCTTCAGCGTTCAGCACAAGTGCTCCAGACGCGAGCGACTGACATAGGTCATCTTCTGTTATTGCTAGGGCTGTTTTGTGCAGTGCTCAAAAGTGTACGAAAGTGCTTTCGTGCAGACTTGAACATGATTTTATTACGATGATAGCCCCCCCTGCAAACTAATGCTTGCTTGTTGAACCCTACTAGGTACGAAACGAATTTTCCAAAATGACATGAATAACCATGCTCTGCAAAATAGCCCTAGTTATTGCGAGAGGCGGAGAAAAAAGCTATCGTCGTGTTCCAACGCCGGCCACAGGAGAACGGCTGACCGGCATTGCTTCATTGCCGTTGTTCTTCTGTGATCGGTGTTGCTTCAGTGCCGCCGTGCTGCCGACGTGTTGCTGACCGGCGTTGCTTCAGTGCCGCTGTGTTGCTTTTGCTTTCGCCCCAGCACCACCAATGACGTGGCTGGACGCGCCCCTTCTGCTGTAAGAGCAGCGTTGACTTCAAGCCCACTCTGGAAGCTCGGTTTCCTACACTGCAGATCCTGTAATTCGAGCCCTTCCAAGTTGTGCTCCGGTCAAGAGAGTAGCGCGGTGGCTCTTCTCAGCTCTCTCGCGCGCTACGTTCTCTCAACCTACGCGTTGATCGAATCGTCGAGCTTGTTCTTGCATCTGCAAGGCAACCAACCGATTAGGCTTTGCCAAATTGGTGCTGAACACTGTTGTAGCTTGTGTAGATGATCGACAAACACTACGTGCAGAAGCCGCTGGCCTGCTCCTGTTTGTTGTGCCAGAACAGTCCATATCGGTCGTGCGCAGAAACGGACACTTGTGGTATCGCTTGCTGTCGGAGTATGCACTAGTTCCTGCAACCGCCGGAAGCCGAGTAAAATGACTCCGCCAATGACAAGTTCGTTCTCTTTACGAAGCGCAGCAGTCTAGACACATTCATGCCGTCGGGCTGCAAGAAACGCTGACGAGCGACAAGATAGCCGAGCGAAGAGATAACGGAGTACCAGCCCGTGTTTATTCAGCCAAATTATCTCGTAGCGTAACGATTGGAAGAACTTGATACGATAGCTCGGCAGGCTGATTATCTACCAACTAGGAGAACGATGATAAGTACATCTAGCGCAGTAACATATCTCCTCCTTGTTCGTCCAATACAGCATACCAGCAATTCGGTGAGCCTGAATCGCCTTCGACAACACCACCTTCATCTTCTCGAGCTTGTCCTTGTCAACGAAATTAGCGGGTTGGAAACGCCTATCACTGCCGTCAGGATTCCATCGCCAGTATGTGCCGATGCCATTGAGGAAATTGCTGTTCTCATAGATGTACTTCGAGAGGTACAATTGACGGCCTCGACCATGTTGGTTGTTATCTACCAGAAACACAGTTCAGTACATCTCAATTCGATACGTTCTGTTACAACTCCGGCTGGTCTTACCTCTGCAATTACATGAAGGTCTCAAGCCACTGCATCATCCAAGAAGTCGTGCTTGGTTTGGTTGTAATCCGAGCGATGCGCGGAAAAACCCACGTCCATTTCGGAGATTGGAAGCATCTCGACGAAATCATCTACGTCTGGGCTTGATCCATAGCAAGGTTCAGAAACCTTTACACAACGCGTTAGCAAAATATTTTGATTGATATTACTGATGTGGATAAATAGACTCCTACTCGACTCTGTGCTGGCACGAACACAGGAAGGGGCGAGTCAAAATTGAACGTGTCTAGCATATCGGAACCAGGAGACAGTTGTGGCAACTCCAGCGTCTGGTTGCTGGCATTTTCCATTATTCGTGACGCACTGCTTGCTGTCCGCGACGATTTCAGAAAGAGCCAAAGACCTCGGGCTAGCTAGCTTTGTAGGAGGATGCTCACAAGACCAAGGACGCAAGTTCAAGTTGTTGGGAGCAAATATACTCGTGTTTGTATGGGGTGGGAGCAAATGTACTCTTGTTTGTATGTGTTGGGAGCAAACGTACTCCTGTTTGTATGACTGGTTCAATCTCCACTGTACCGTAGTATCTTGAACGGTCGCGATCGTGGGGTTCGCAAGGTCCTCCTCCCACCGCGGACTGATCGAGCCAGAGGGGCTCGCTGTTTGCTGGTAAGGCAAGGTGCCCTACTGAGAACGCTATGTCTGTATTTAATGTTCTGCTGAAGAGGCTATGGTTGTATTGCCTAAGGTGCAGAGAGGAAAATGGTAATGTATTGCAAGTAGTTGATAGAGTAGACTATATTGCTAGCGAATGTACAACCGGTAGTGAGCATCGTCACGGAGAGCGACGACCAGCAGCTTTATAGTTCGAGAGTGCCGTTATGGAGCGCGACGAGCAGCGACATGGACTGAACAGCGGGCGGACTCCTGAGCTCAGCTTGTCGCGCAATCAGCTCCTCTAACTTCAGGTAATTTGCTGATGGCTCAGCTTCATAGACTAGCGCAGTCCACTCACGATATTTCTGAGACCGAGGTCGGGCGAAACGTTCTCCTTGAGGCAAATATCCTTTCTCAACCAGACATGCGACTACAGTGTGCTGAGTAATGCGCGCCACTCGGTCTGAGACGTTCACCACTTTAACCGCTTTGGGTTTCCTTTCTGTTCCATAGATGAACTGCGTCACCCACTGATCACCTCGCCCAGTCCATTCATCAACTTTGTCTGGCTTGGCTTGATAATACTTGACTAGGAGAGTTACAGACCGTCCAGGCTGAAGTCGGATCGTCTCAGCTAATGACACGCAGACTTCGAGCCCAACGTGGCTTATCTCAGGACCTCCAACCAAGAACAGGGATTCTTCATCTGGGAGCCGGACTACGCCTTCACGAGCACAGATTCGAACGCCGGCAGCGACCATAAAATCCATCCCTAAAAGGCAATCCAAACCTGCTCCAATGTTGCCCACCCAGACATCCATCACATAGACCACTCGTACACCGAGGGTCAGCTTGATCTTAGCCTGAGTGGTAGCGTACGTCGGAACATCTCCAAAACCCACGACTCGGAGTCGCTGGCCACGTCTGAGCTTGAGCTTCAACCTGCGTGCAAGGTCTAAACTCATTATACTCGTCGTGGCTCCTGTATCCATCAGGATCTCAGTCCGGTGATTGAAAATTGCTCCATGTACCATCGCCATATCACGTTTTTCACCGACTAAAGCGTGCGTACTCCACCAGCCATAGCGTTCACCATAGGTCAGGGCGAATTCGAGATGATTCTCAAACTCTAGCTCTGAGTCTAGGTCGTCGACTTCGGCAATACCAGAATAAACGCAAGCTTCGTCAGATGAATTCATACATTTGGGGTTATCGTTGTGCCAACATGGAAGGGCTGGGCCCACATATGCAAATGCACACAACGCTTGGGACTTCGGCTCGTCACGCACTGATTCCCTAACCAGCGAGCCTAGTGGTTTAACGGCGTCTCAGGGTCCGAGCCATCCAGCAGTTGCCGAATAGTCTCAGGGTCGATACCCTCGAGGGACCCCCCAGCACGGATGGTTTCCCACACTGTCTTGAGTGCCGACCACATGTCACACAAGCCCCGGCGATGGTAATCGCCACACTTCGAACATGGTTGACGTATGCAATACTGGGTAGGATGACCTTCATCATGACAGCGTCCACAAATGAGCTTGCTCCAGCAGTTCTCGGCATTGTGGCGCTTACTTCCACATTCACTGCATTTAAATTCTTCGCGCTGGAGTGCTCTTCTCCCATACGGTTGAGCGTCAGTCTTTGGTTTCCACGCCAACCGCTCAGCGACCCGGAAATATCTTCATCAGTCACAGTTGTCGGGTAGTTGGGCTCAGCCATGGGCGAATTCGTCACTGCTGAGCTCGACTGAGGTTCCGAAGCTTCAGCTCTCAGAGCTTGATGGCTCAGTTCAACTCCGGGATCTTCCTCGTATCTGGAGGACCTTCATCCGAAAAGTGGGCGTATCGCCCGACTTCGGTATCTGTCCCAGCACTTTCAGCCATGAATGCTCGACCCTCAGCTCGGCGTGGCTGAGGTTTGAATCTGCCAAACTGCAGGTTCTGGGTGGGACGCTTCTTCTGTTGATAATCTCGGTCTTCACGACGTTCGTCCTGCCGCAGGGCTTCAATGCGTTTCAAAGTTTCTTCCAATTCGCTCAATGTATCGAACCGTTGACCTTGGAGGGTGGTTTTCAACCGAGGATCACTCAACGCCTTGATGAAACGGCGGATGTGAGCCTCACGCTCAGTAGTCGGTCTCTCAAAAGCAATATCAGCTTTCTTGGCGGCTCGGTTGAGCCGATACAAAAACATCCGAGGTGTTTCCGAGTCACGAATCTCCATAGCGTGGTATCGCTCAGCCTTCGAGCCAATACTCCGACACCACTCCTTCTTGAACACATGAGATAATTTCTTCCAGTCCGAGCGGGTGGAGTCGGGAAGCTGAGCACACCAGTCCTTCAGGGAACCTGAGAGCCTCATTCTCAGCTGAACAATCCGAGTCTTCTCATCCCACGGCGCCATGGTCGCGTAATACATGAACCGCTCCCACCAGTTGACACGGTCGTCAAGGGGACCCCGCTCATCGAACTTCTCGAGGGCGTCGTGAGGAACCATAGCTTGGACTACAACACGAGTTCCTGAGCCGGTTTCCGAGCTCTTAGTCTGAGCTGCAGCCCCAAACTGGCCTTCGAGTTCATCCTGAGACGAGTCGCTGGAGCTCGAACTGACCGACCCCCAATCATCATCATCAGGCTTCATGGATCTCGACATGCGAGCCTTGCTGCTTCGCCTTGACGCAGAAGCTGAAGTCCGAGCTGAAAAGTTGGTCCGGTTGTTCTGGGATGTGCTCTGAGTCTTGGCTGTCTTATCACGTGACTCAGCAGGTTCGGCTTGACGTTGATTTGCTTGTACCATCTGATGCACGACATCAGCCAATTGGTCGAGCTTCGCCAGACAGGATCGCTCGTTGTTGGAACTCTCAGCGTCTCAACCGAGACTCGAGCGGAATTCAGTGGTACAGTTGAACGACTCGTCTGAATCCTGGAATCAGCTTGAGCGTTGAGCTGCTCTTGAGCCGATTGGAGTCGGCGAAGTTTCTCTTCTCGCTCAGCCACTGCTCGCTCATGTTCTGCTTGCGCTTGAGCGTGTTCTTCTTTCAACCTCAGCAACTCCACATCATGTTCAGCTCGAATCTTGGCTGCACGCTCATCGTGCACTCTCTGCAACTCATCCTGTCTGGCTTTGATCTCAGCCTCCTGGAGTTTCTTCTGTACCCCCAAATGATACTGGGCTCGGACCTCATCCTCCTTGCGCTTCTCAGCTTCGGCTGCAACACGTTACTCAGCCAATCTCTCCAAAGCTTCCAACTGCTTACGCTGTTCAGTCTGAGTTCTGTGTTGAGTGTCAGACATCTGGGCGTTCGTAGCCTGTAGTTTCTGATATTCCTCGTGAAGCTTGGCTTGTTCCATCCGACTGTCATCCAGAGCGTCTTTCAGTCGAGCTTCGGTGGCTTTTCGCTGACTCTGCTCGGCGTTGAAATGAGCCCAGGCAGTGGCTTCACTTCGAGCCAAGTCTCGTTGATACTGTTGGTCATAGACAGCCACCTGGGCGACAGGGTCACCAAACGAGAAGCGTTCCAATTCCGAACGATCACCGGAATGATATCGTCCCAGGCTGGGCCTCGTCTCAGCGACTTCAACCTTTTGCTCAGCTGGTCGTTTGGACTCCGGACTGCCAGGTAACGGGACCTGTGCCGGGTGATCAGCCACAGACGTCCCTGTCCCGATTATTGTTTGCACTGAACCAGCTCGGGGAGGGTCTGGTGTAACAGAAATAACCTTCCCTGGGACCGAACTACGCCCGTCGCAGATCCGCGCATCACCGTAGCGGTTGACATGGGCAAATGCGTCCCTGTCCCAACCATGTAATCTGTTACGGACATCAGGGACGAGCCAGAAGAGCTGTACGACATGTTTCCTCCTTCGTCGGTAGCCATCAGGGACATGTCAGAATTGGGACCTGCACCCACCATGCTAGGCACTGAGTCACTCATACCATCACGTCTAGTCTCAGAGGAAGCATCGCTGGAATCACGCCAACTCGGGATAGAACCTCCAGCTGAAGACCTCATCAATAACGGACGCTTACGCGCCGGCTCTTCTTCAATACTTGAGGCTGGGCTTCTGGACCGGAGACCAGTCAGCTGAAGTCGCATGACCACCTCAGGACCCAAAAACAGCTGAGTGTCTTCATCCATGATGGCATCACCGTCCTTGTCCAGCGGAAAACCAACTCGAGACTCACTTGTCTGAGCTGAAGCTGTCAACAGTGGGTCTGAGGGCGATCGAACATAATATGGCGTTGATCCAACTGCGTACTTCCAAGCAGTCAACTCAGCTCTGATGAAATGTCCAATTCGCTCAACTTCCAGTCTGATCTGAGATTCAGACACCCCTGACACCTCAGATAGAGTATGCCATGCCGGGACTTGGTTCCGGAACTCGTATCCGGCCTCATGCAGCATAGTCTGAAGCAGGGCAACACACGCGATAGGCGGCATCAATCCCAGCGAGACTCGGACTGCCTTGAGATCAGACACCACTGGGATCCGACGGCGTTCAGCATTGAAGACATTTAGACACCTGATGTCGGTGACTCGGTCTCCGGCAGCTGCCTCCGGCAGCTGCCGGAGACCGAGTCACCGACATCAGGTGTCTAGCTGTGGCTCCAGCTGCTCGGATGAAACCCCAGAGGTCGTAACCTTCATGACGTGGCGCATACGCTACGTCAATAGGATGCACAATTCCAGGAGGGAGTGACATCCACAGCTCGACTTGGGATCGGCCATAGGCGATCATCTCAACTTCAGTCATCTCAGGAAGTCGAGTCAAGCTCAGGTTCTGAGCTTCTACACCTTCTGAAACGCCTTTCAGCCGCTGAAATGGTAGTTGATCTGGCCATAGTGAACTTGACCAGGCTCCACCACTTGTCGAGCCGAAATAACCAGTCCCAGGGGCGTAGTTGAGTCGGACAGGGTCCGTCCCGGTCCAAGCTGGGCTCTGCTCTCTCAGCTGCATCTCACGAATTCCCAACAGGCTCAGTGCACCACCCTCGACTTGGCTACTGCAAGGATTCGCAGCAGTTGGCTCCGGGTTAGCACTTGGCAGTCGGGAAATCGCAGTCGAAGCCTCAGATTCATCTTGAGGCGTGATATTCTGGTGCTCAGCAGGCACAACTTGGCTTCGACCTTCATCAACACGTGCGCTCGGCTGAGCACCCGCTCCGTCGCCTTGACCAGCCCCAGACGGTTTCAACTTGGGCGAACTCAGCGACGGCACAACATCTTCCGGCATCGGGGGGGCTTCCGGCTCAGCACTTGGTTCGGTTTCACTCAGAAATGACGCTTCCACTTCAGTGCTGGGGGCTGAGACTTCCAAAGTCGAACGGCTCGGTTCAGACTTCTCAGCTTCCTTCGGCACCACCTCAGCCGGCAATCCAGCAACACGCAAGCTCCGCCGAAGCGAAGACTCGCTCTTCTCACCTCTCTTCTTCGACGCACTTGGACTTGGTTTAGTCGACATGGTTGCCTCTCGTCTGTCCAAAGTCGTATCCTGATCCGGGCACGCGCACCAGTTGTGGTGAGGTGCGGGCAACTTCCCAGCGTCCAGAACAAACCTTGATCAAACTTGAATCGCCAAACTTCAGGTCTAAGCTCAGAGGGGCTCAGAGTCTTAGAGTCTCAGCTGATAAACCTCAGCTGGACTCGACGAAGACTCGGCCGAGACCTCCAAGCTCGAACCCTTAGTCCGACGCGGCGTGTGCGCCTCCCTTGCGATCCCCTTGGCGGTTCTTGCTGGGCGTGGCTGGCTGACGTCTCCAGATGTCTCCAAACGAAACGGCTCCCCGCTCAACAGGTCTTCGTCTGCACGTGTCTTGATCCAATCTGCCCCGGGGTTTTCCAATGTAGACACGATACTCCACAATACACTCCACACACAACTGGTCTGCTTCCTCTAAGACCACAGACCTGGTCGTCTTTGCTTCTTCACTTCATCCAGGCGGCTCCAGCTGAGAGCCGCGTCCACAGGTCTTCACTCGCCCCTCAGAC
>JAIKVD010000452.1:0-19241 GCA_024679075.1 Phytophthora uliginosa
GCCCGCCTCCAGTTCGTCGGCCGCGTCCTCGACGCCCTCGACCGGCACGAGTCTGGGCGGCCGCGTGCGCAAGACGACGCAGAAGTTCACGTTCGTGCAGGCCAAGAACGACGAGCCCGAGGAGTTCACGCCGCCCGTGGGCAAGGGCGTCAAAGTGCGCGACATGGAGTTCGTCCGGAGCAACGTAAGGGCGGCGGGAGCAGCGTTTAAAGCGCAATTCGCTACGAGTTGGCGCAATTCTGACGGTTTTGTTGCTGCAGGTGGAGGCGCTGGGTAAGAAGCAGCAGGACATGATCAAGCAACTTTACAGCGTCATGTACGGCCGTCGCTTCCAGCAGAAAAATGTACGTGGAGGTTGGAAATTGGGGGGTTGAGTTGCTGGAGCGGACGCCTGACTAGCTGCTGGTGGCTGACTGGCTGATGCAGATGAAGCTGATTAAGGAGCACCTCCTCGACTTCTCGGGCATCATCGAGCAGGACGAGAAGGTGATTGGTGATTGGTGCAACTTGTCTGGGTTTGATGGTTACTCATGGTGTGCAATTGTTGCAGTCTCGCGAGCACCTGTTCGCCAAGATGGGCAAGTGGAAGCGCGTTTTCGTGCACGAAGTGATGGATCTGCTTGCGGTATGGGCGGCTTTGCACTCCATTTTGGGGGCGTTTTGTCTTGTTGCGGTGGCAGTACTGATCTTTTTTGCGCGTGGTGTCATGTGGCTGCAGGTGGATCGCTCGAAAAAGTCTTTTGACGACGCGGGCAAGCAGCACGACAAAGAGGCGCTTCTTGACCGGCTGATTGATTGGCTCTACAACCCGCAGGAGACGAAGGTGTGGAATCACGTGGTTGATAAAGGAAACCGTGGAGTACGGGCTAAGTCAGGGATCGTTTGTTGGTTTTGCAATAGCTCGGCGAGAAGAAGGCCGCCATTGCCGCCAAGAAGGAGAAACAGAAAGCTAACAAGCGAGCGAAAAAAGCGAAAAAGGCAGTACGTCTTTGCTGCTTTGAATTGGCAGCACGCGTTGGTGTGAACCTGTAGCTCACTGGCGATTAACGATACAGAGTGAAAGCGAGCCTACCAAGAAGAAGCGGAAAACTACCAAGAAGAAGGCTGCGGTTGCAGACGAGGGAGAGAGCGAGGAGGACGACCACGAAGCCACGGAGTCCGAAGGTGAAGAGTCATCCAGCGACTTCGAAGAGGGCGACAAGAAGACCTCCAAGAAGAGGAAAGCCACTCGTCGGCCGACGACGCGCGTCGTAGAGAGCGACGACGAGGACGAAGACGAAGGCGAGAAGGACAACAACAGTGCTGCTGGCAAGGACGAAGAGCAGCCCGCTGCCGAGCTCGAGGAGGAGTCCGCCGTTGGTAAAAAGGAAGAGTCCGAGATGGACCCGCTGGATGCCGACGTCCGTAGCAAGGTCAGGGACATTATCGCCCACGGGAACGCCGAGGAGCTGACGGTAAAGAAGGTAAGGATGGCCCGATGTCCTGATGTGCCGATATGAACGCGAACTAACATCTTTGCATTGTGCCATGCACATGCAGATCGTACGGCAGCTGAGCGCGGACCTCGGTCGCGACATGTCCTCGCAGAAGAAGGCTATCAAGGAGTTCATCACGAACGACCAGGCGGAGATCTAGTCGGTCGACATGTGCAGATAGTTAGCCGCTCCAACTTTTTTTCTTCTCCTGCATCCGCTCTGAGAATTGTCGAAGGCTGGGTGCTTGGCGTCCTCACGTCCGTTCCAAGCCTGCGGCTTCGCCATGATAGCGTGGATGCGGCTTTGTTAGTGTAGGTAGCGCTACCGGTAGTCAATCATGTTCCACGCATTCGAATGTTGCCTTTTCGTCCGCCCTCTGTGATTGGCTCAGAAATGTGGGGTATCCGCTCGACGATTGGTCAATATGGCTTCAAGCTTTGCACTGACGGCCTTCCATCCATTTCGTGATTGGCAGCAGCATGGGCAAGAAGGGCAAGAGCAAGAGCAAGACGCCGGTCGTCGTGGAGCCCGAGCAGCCCGAACAGCCGGCGTTGGAGCCCGAGCAGCCAGCGCTAGAGCCCGAGGTGGTTGAGGCCGTGAAGGAGCAGGTGAAGCACCAGAACGTGTCGGCGCTGGCCGACAGCTTCGCCCAGAGCGCCGCGTTGTTCGGCAAGAAGGCGTCGTACGCTCTGGCGGTGGCGGAGACGCCCAAGGCGCAGCCGGAAGTGAAGAAGGAGGCGGCGAACGACAAGAAGGAGGAAAAGAAGGAGAAGAAGAAGGCTAAGAAGAAACAGGAAGAGCAGGAGGAAGGAGAGAAGGAGAAGAAGGAAGAGCAGGAAGAGGAGCAGGAACAGAAGGAGGAGGCTGCGGAGGAGAACGCTGAAGAGGCGGAGGACGGCGAGAAGAAGAAGAAAAAGAAGAAGAAGAACAAAAAGAAAAAGGCGGAGGAAGGAGATGAACAGCAGGAGGAGCCCACGATCGAGGACGAGAAGGCGAATCGCACGGTGTTCGTGGGCAACGTGTCGCTCGACGCCACGCAGAAGGACATCAAGACCCACTTCTCGATGTGCGGCAAGGTGGACAGCGTACGCCTCCGGCATATGCCCATTGCCGGCTGCGCTGTGGGCGAGGCTGGCAACCAGAAGCTCATGATGAAGGTGTGCGCGAACAAGAAGATCTTGACCACCGCCAAGGACAACTGCAACGCTTACGTGATTTTCGCCGAGGAGAGCAGCGTGGAGGCTGCGCTCAAGCTCAACGGATCGGTACGTTGAGTTGATTCCACGCTACAAAGTCGAAGCTTGTCGATGCTGACTAATTTATTTTTTTACAGACTCTGGTGCAGAAGAAGATCCGCGTGGACCGGGCCAAACCTGTGATCGACGCTCGCCGTAGTGTGTTCATCGGAAACGTGCCGTTCAAGTGCACGGACGAACAGATGATGCTGTTCTTCGCGAAGCGTCTCCAATCTGAGGAGGAGCCAGAGCCGATTGAGAACGTCCGCCTCATCCGCGACCGCGAGTCGGGTCTGGGCAAGGGCTTTGGCTACCTGTTGCTGAAGACTCCTGCTCTTGTTGCCAAGACGCTGGCGCTTCGTAACCTCAAGATGGAGACTCGTGAACTGCGCGTACAGGTGTGCGGCAAGCGTTTCAAGAACAAGCGTGGCGAAGAAAGTGCCAAGGAGGAGTTCGAGGGCCTACGTGCGTCTGCCGGCGCTCGCGCACGCATCCAGCTGAAGCGTAAGGCTGGACTTGACAACCTGGACCGTGGTCTGGCTACCAAGAAGATGAAGCGCACTGCCGCCGCGGCAGGACTGGGCAAGAAGCTAAAGCCCAAGCACGCAGCACGAAAGGCAGCGAAGGCTGCAGCGGAGGCTGTTGCCGCCAAGGGTAACGGTTCCAAGAAGCGCAAGCACGATCACAGTGACAGCAAAAAGGCAGACAAGACCAAGGCCAAAAAGCCGAAGCACGCCGCTCGCAAGGCTGAGAAAGCAGCTAAGGCGAAGGAGTAAGGTAGATAGAGAGCATGCTAAAGAAGACAATGCATTTGTGAAATCATCGACGGTCATGTTGGAATTCGTCGCCCGCAGAGCAGAAAGCGTCCGGTGACAGCTCAGTTCGCTCGGGGCTGCAGAGGGGTATAGCCCGCTCGCTGCTTCCATCGCTTCAGAATTGCCGTGACGAGCGCGCATACAGCAGCCCCCGCAACAACACCCAGTCCCAGAAAGGCCCAATTATCAGCTACAGACGACACCGAGGAGACGGCAGTAGCCGCAGCCGTGTCCGTCGTTTTCAACGCCGCAGTTTCCTCAAGTGGGAAGTCGCTCAGCGCCATGTACATGAGGCTCATAACTCCCGTGTGAGGCAGCGTGTTATTGTACAGCGCCACAATCCGAACGATGTCCGTCGTGCGCATGCGCCGAGGCGGGTCAAACGTGCACGTGCTCATCGAGATCACGTATCCGTCTTCATTTCCAGCCTCAGTTCCAGAGCCGTACTCGGGCACAGATGCACACAACAAGTCACCAGTCGCGTCGTCATACAGCTGAATCCCCAGGCCGCCACGATGCTGGTGCCCAACAGCATACACGAGCTCCACCTCTCGTTCTGGCTCCGGCGGGTGCTGGCGATAAGCAAACAGCGGAATGCTGCCGTTGTCCAGCCGCTGACGCGTCGACAGCGTGTGCACACACCCAGGGTGCGTCTCTGGGTCGCACACCGGCACGTCGTACTCAATGTTCCCCATGTGCTCGAGGTCCCCCGAGGCGTCGCAACAAGCCGCAAGATACAGCGGGCGGTTCTCCGGCACAATCTCAGCGTACTCCAGCGAGTAGCGCAGCTGATACTTGGCGTTGCTTGCAGCAGCGACCTCCAGCTCGCCGTGCTCCAGGCAAAACTCGGCGTCCTCACAGCATCGCAATCCTCCATGGTACGTCTCGGCCGAGCACACGGTGTTCTCTTCAAAGCGGAGCTGCGCATTGCAGCTGCCATTACGGAAGGGAATCTCATTTACGGCTTCAGCAGTGAACACGTCCTCGGACGTGCAGGGGCACTCAAGACAGCGATGCGCGCGCTCTGGCACCATCTTGCGCGTGTTGATGATGTGGACGTTGGCCACCCACTCGTCCTCACCCTCCACCGTCAGAAAGGCGTAGGGGAAGTAGAACTCCTGCGGGGTGCCCCGACACTCGGTGCCCGCGCCGAACGCGACGCTGCGGCTGAAGTTCTTTGGCTTCATTGGCGCCCAGCGCCTCTTCATGGCGTCGTACTGCTTGTGCGTGGACCCGAACACGTGATGGTGCAGGTAAGCGTCGAACGTGGGCACGGGCACCACGTTTCCGTCCGCGTCCTGCTCCACTACGTCCGCTTCGAAGCGATAGACGGCGATGGGGCCCTTGGGGATCGGCAGGCGGTGGAAGCTGTTGGTCACCTCGCCCTGGGACAGCGACAGCGGCGGCGTCAGCGCCGTGTAGCGCTTGGTCTCCGGCTTCGCTGCGGCGGCGAGCGAACTCAGCAGCAGAGTGAGCAACAAAGGCCCCATCGTGGACTCGAGCTCGGCACTGCAAATCGCGAAGTGAAAGGTCTTCGATGGGTGGAAAGGAAAGAATGATGGTCAGGGAAAGATAACTTCAACATGAAAAGATTACGGACGAAGGCTCCAGCCACAAGCCGCCTGCAAGCTTACGGGCGACCCCAAGATAAGAAGCACTTCGGTAATTTATTCCAGTTTACAATTCTTGTATCATATCGACTCATCTATCGCTTCTGGTGGTTGATGTAGCGCAGCGAGAGCAGCGCCAACAGTCTCATGACGCCGATACACAGGATAGCGTAGCCGAAGTTACTCCAGATGTCGTCGTGCTTCATCTTGAACCTCGACTCGACGTAGCCCTTGACCGTGATATGGTCAATCGTCACGGGCAGATTCGTCACGGGTTGGCACCCGAGCTCCAAGCCAACGTTTTCGTACGCGCCGAGCGTGCTGTTCCAGGTCGGTTCGTTCGGGCAGTCGGAGAAGACGAGCGCCGTGAGGATTGACATTGGGTATTTTTGCGGAGTGATGGCGTAGAGCCACTGGTATCCTTCGGGAATGGATTCTGCCGGGGGGTTGAAGCCCATGAACAAGAAGAAGATTGAATTCATGAGCACGCCGATGATCGCGGAGACTTCAACACTGGGCAGAGCGTATACGAAGAGCTGCCCCATGTACGTCTGCATCAGCACCAGCAGCGAAATGTTGATCCAGTATAGCACAGCGTCCCAAACGCAGTGAAACCGACCAACGGATAGAAGATCGCCGTGAAGAGAAGGCATCCAAAGAGGACGTACGGGATTTCGGCGATGGTGGAGCCCACGAAATACCAAAGCGAGTTGTACGTCTGCGAAGCCCGTTCACGGTAGTAGGCGCCACGTTCCCCGGATGCAATCGGTAGCACACCGTTAAACGACACGATACCGTTAAACAGTGTCGTCATGAACACCATACCCACGCCACCGTTGATCCCCTGGTAGCTCACGTACTCCACGTCCACGTACGTAAGTCCAAAGAGGAGCGCAAGCAAAATACCGATGACGAACCGCGTCATGTTGTACGTGGGTGTGCGCCAGTACATCCGCATGAAGCGCATCGTCAAGAACTTGGCCTGCGTCCAAGAACTCGCAGCACGCTTCTTCCTGAACAGCATCTCCGGTAGATTGGAGGAAGGAACTGTGACGCCCTCCTCCGCCATCTCGGCATCCAACATGCGCTTCTCCTCGCTCTCCTTGAAACACTGCACAAAGTCCGTATGGTTCGTCACCACCTTGCCGACACCAGTGCCAATGCACTCCAGCATCCAAGTCGCAGGGTTGTACCGTTCGGGCAGCGGGGCAACGCCCGGGATGGCCTCGAAGTACTCCACCAGCTTGTGGCACTTCTCGCCCAGCTCACCAACGAAGACCGTCTCGCCGCCACGCTTCAGCAACAGCAAGTGGTCGAACAGGAAAAACACATCGGACGACGGCTGATGGATCGTGCACACCACAGTACAGCCGGTGTCGGCCATCTTGCGCACGCCGTCCATGATCACCTTTGCCGACCGCGCGTCGAGTCCGCTGGTCGGCTCGTCCAGGAAGAGCACGCTCGGCTGAGCAGCAAGCTCCACTCCGATCGTCAACCGCTTCATCTGCTCCACCGAGCTGCCGCGCACGATCTGGTCCGCGATATCGTTCATACCGAGAAGGTCGAGGCACTCGTTCACTGTGTCGTGTTTCTTGCTATCCGGGATGCTGCTGTCCTGGCGGAGGAATGCGCTGAACGTGAAGGCCTCGCGGATAGTCGTCGTGTCCGAGTGGATGTCCATCTGCTCGCAGTAGCCCGTGCACCGCCGAATGGCGAGACCTGTCGCTTCGTAGCCGTTGAAGAGGATCTTGCCCTTGATGGTGCCTCCCGTCTTACGGCCGGCGATCACGTCCATGAGCGTCGTCTTGCCTGCCCCAGACGACCCCATGAGAGCTGTCATAGTCCCAGGTTTGGCGAAGCCGCTGATACCCTTCAGTAGATCGAGGGACTCGTTCGGGTTCTTCGGGTGCGGCACTGAGTACCACAAGTCCTGGAAGGCGATGGTCACGGGCGTGAAGTTTTTCTCGTGTCCACATCGAGTGCGATCGCCTCGCGTGTTGCTGGCTCGGTGGCGTAGGCTGAGTTGCGAGGCGTCTTGACCAGAGCGTACGCCGTCTCCACCTCTACCTCATCGTCTTCCTTCTGCATGATGACCGTGTGTTCGGGACTCTCATACCGCTTGTACTCGAGCACCACCCATGAACGCCGCGTAGCACAGCATCATGAACACGATACCCGACCACACCCACATCTTCGCCGACGGCACATCGTACTGCTCCGGCAAGTCGTCGCTCATGAAGGTGCTGAGTGGCCGCTTCCCGCTCGAGAAGAACGTGAGCGTGGAGGGCGAGATCACGTACAATGGCGAGAGGCAGGAGGACCTCATCAAGCGTCTGCCGCAGTTCGCAGCGTACGTGACGCAGCGCGACACCCATTTCCCCACACTGACCGTGAAGGAGACGCTCGAGTTCGCTCACGCCTTCTGCGGTGGCGGCGTGTCCAAGCGTGGAGAGCAGCTGCTGTCGAGAGGCACCCCGGAGGCCACGGCGGAAGCGCTCGACGCCATCAAGGCGCTGTACGCGCACTACCCGGAGGTTGTCATGAAGCAGTTGGGTCTCGAAAACTGCAATGACACCATCGTGGGCAACGGCATGCTGCGCGGCGTGTCGGGCGGCGAGCGCAAACGCGTGACGACCGGCGAGATGGAGTTCGGCATGAAGTACATGACGCTCATGGACGAGATCAGTACCGGCCTCGACAGTGCCGCCACCTACGACATCATCAACACCCAGCGCGGCATTGCCAAGACGCTGCGCAAGACCGTAGTCATCGCGTTGCTACAGCCGGCACCCGAGGTCTTCGCCCTCTTCGACGAGGTCATGATCATGAATGAGGGCAAGGTGATGTACCACGGACCGCGCGACCAAGCGCTGCCCTACTTCGAGAGTCTGGGGTTTGTGTGTCCGCCCGACCGCGACGTCGCCGACTTCTTGCTGGACCTGGGCACCGACGAGCAGTACAAGTACGAGGGCTTGCTGCCGCGCGGCATGGCGCACTTCCCGCGGCGAGCGAGCGAGTTCGCAGACATCTTCCGTGCGTCCAGCATCTACGCGGACATGATGCTAGCGCTGGACACGCCGCACCACCCTGAGCTGCTCACAGATGTCGGCACCCACATGGACACGATGCCCGAGTTCCGTCGGTCGTTCTGGGAGAACACGCGCATTCTCATGAAGCGGCAGACCATGGTCACAATGCGCAACCGAGCCTTCATCCGAGGCCGCACCATCATGGTCATCGCCATGGGGCTGATCTACTCGAGCACGTTCTGGCAAGTGGACCCGACGGATGTGCAGGTGACCGTGGGCATCATGTTCCAGGCGATCCTGTTCCTGGCGCTGGGCCAGGTCTCACAAGTGCCGACGTTCATGGCGTCGCGCGACGTGTTCTACAAGCAGCGCGGGGCCAACTTCTTCCCCACGTCGGCGTACGTGCTGGCATGCTCGGTGGCGCAGGTGCCATTGGCACTCGCGGAGATTATCGTGTTCGGAAGCATGGTGTACTGGATGTGCGGGTTCACCGCAACGGCGGGGGCCTACATCTGCTACTTGATCCTGCTCGTACTGACGAACCTAGTGTTCGCGGCGTGGTTCTTCTTGCTGACGGCCGTGTCGCCCGATTTCCACATCGCCAAGCCGGGTTCGACCTTCAGCATCGCCTTCTTCATCCTGTTCGCCGGCTTCGTCATGACGAAGAGCACGATGCCGGACTGGTTCATCTGGTTCTACTGGATCAACCCCATCGCGTGGTGCCTTCGTGCGCTCGCAGTGAACCAATATCGCGCGGACGAGTTCGACGTGTGCGTGTACGATGGCCTGGACTACTGCGCTCAGTTCAACAAGAAGATGGGCAAGTACTATCTGGAAACCGGGCTGGCCAAGCAGCAGCGTGATGGTCCCGGGTTTGAAGACACCGCTGGCGTTCTTGAGGATGGTCTTCTCACCCGTGTACTTGTCCTTGTTGACCGTGGTGGCGGCCTTCTTGACGCTGTTGTAGAGCGTGGGCAGCTGTGCTTTGGAGTCCGAGCGCCTGGAGGCGAAGATCTTGGCGGTGATGGAGAGGTCCTTGAAGCGCACGCTGCAAGTTTGGGCGAGCAATCTCGGGGCAGCACGATTGCCCGCCGACTGACCATACGCCGTTGTCACTTGGCGTTTGTATGGATAAAGTTGAAGTTGGCTAACTGATTGCCGCGCAGCAAAATGCTGTGGTGGTAATGCAACAACCTCGAAGTACAAGTGTCCGCTGGCCGTCAACGCGTTGACTTGAAGACGCGAAGCCCAGCTGAGTCAAATCCCATCGTCTGAGCGCTAGGACTCGAGGACGAGGTGCTGCCGATCAAGCGGGATGCAATTCCAGACAGCGCTACTTCCGAAAACTCTGCTCGACATGCACGAAAATTGCTGCACTTTAGATGCATGTACTTACGGGTACAGCTGCTGCGCGCCGCATTGCCGGGAGTTCGGCATTCATGTGCATGTACCGCACGCAGCTCGCATGCGGCGGTACTGCAGCACCGTCGGGATTATCCCTCTCGCTGTTCGTTGCGCAGCCTGCGCGGCACCGCATTGATAGGTGACCGATGGATGATCGAAGTGTGAGAACAAGCACGTGTTCTTGCTCGTTTCACCGATTGCGGCTAACATGCACGAGTTGACTTCGGACGTTTGTGAGGCCCTCGATGGGCTGGATACAGGTCTTTGGATACGGACAAATAACACTACACTGTAGAACCGAGGGGGCCAGAGCATTGCAAGCCATCTGGATCGTGCTAATGTGCAAACAACCCGAACTCTCCAATGTGGTGGACATACACGTGCATACCATACCATGACTCACGCGATCGGATACCATTGCGGACAGCCGCAGTCGAGTGGGTTAAACCAGTCGCGGGCGCCAGGAATCCTGGCCCAGGATGCCGTCACGGCCATCCTGGATGGCGGGCGGTGGAAATCAGCGCTGCAAATTTCGTTCGCGACTGCTCCGTCGAAGTTGAAGAGCAGGTGTTCAGTAAAGGTCGCGCCTGAAGCCATTGAAGTGGATGGTTTAAAGTATCTTCAGCTTTACCGCATCAGGTGTCACCTAACGCGATCAACACGTGGCACTGGCCTGTCCGAGGCTAAGCTCAGATTTCATCCACCGGGCGAGCAGCACCACCAAACGAGGCCGTCCAACCTCAGCGGTTTGTCATTCCCAATTCTTCCACATCTCACACAGAAATACCCCCTGACAATCCATACTGCGCTGATGCTCTCTGATTGCCCCTAAGAACCGACTTCGGATAGCCGCAAGGGAAGATATGTCCATTTCTGGAACTCGGATGGCAGACCTGAATCCAATCCAGGCCCTGATTCCCAGTCCAGGAATCTGTAGCACCAGCCAATGAGTTAAATCTGTACCATCCACAAATCCAGAACTCAGTATACAAACTTTCATACTTATACATTAGTACAAATCCTAGAATTAGATGGTACTTCACTATTGTGCCGATCCATCATGAGCAGCTCTTCTGCAGCATCGGACGCCGCCTCCGCCGTCGAAGACCCCGCGGCGACACCACTGGACGCCGACCCTCTCCTCACTATGGAAGCAATTGCGACGCTGGTGACGCTCGGACTGGGCTTGCTCTACTGGTTCTGCTGGCGTCCCAGTGCCTCCCCCACCTCCACCGATACCCCCGCCACTTCCAGCAACGCCAACGCAGCAGCCCCCGCCGTATCCACGAGGCCTCGGGAAGAACGCTATGCTGCATTCATGGACACCGAAGTGTCAGCCAATGAGATCGTGCTGTTCGTGGCCACAGGAGACCGCGTAGACCCCTTCCGGACACTGTTCGACGCGCTCCGAGTGAAGCTGCACGTCGTGGACTTGGGCAGGACCGCAGGGGGCAAAAATGTCCTGGAAGCTCTGCACGAGAAGTATCAGGAGCAGGTGAAGGGCGAGGAAACCGAGTTTTTGTTCGTGAGGGGGACGCTCGTGGGCGGATTGAAGCAGCTACGCGATCTGCTGGTCGACGGGAAGAAGGACGAGCTCGGGTGCGAGTGCGACTGGAGTCACGTTCGCGTGGACGAGAAGAGTGGTACGGGGTTCATGGTGCTGAGTGCGCAGAACGGATTTCAGTGTGCGCGGGGTGTCGGTGACGATGCCGACGTCGCGGTGAGGTTCGAGACGAGACCACTGCATACGGTGGAGGAACTCCGCAAGTTTGACACGACGACGCTGATCGGGTGTTCGGTGCCCATTGCGTCTCGATCGAGACAGCAACGCAGACGCAGCAAGCTGCTGGTTTGTCATGATATGAAAGGGGGATACCAGGAAGACCGGTTCAAGCAGGGTTGCAGCGACTTCGATGCCTACAGGTTCTATCAGTGGGATCTAGTGGATTTGTTCGTGTATTTTGGCCATGCGTTGGTATGCCCACCACCGACTGGGTGGATCGCTGCTGGTCATCGACACGGCACTCGCGTGTTGGGTACGTTCTTAACTGAAGGCGAGCAGGGCACCGAGCTGTGCAAGGAATTGTTCCGGGATGTTCAGTCTGCCGAGGTAAGTTCATCGTGAGTAGATCGTTTAATGCGTCTGATAAGCTGATGGACAGTGGTGTTTGGTGGTTCAATATGTAGATATTCGCTTCGAAACTCGCTGCTATCGCTTGGCACAGTGGTTTTGACGGCTGGCTCATTAACGTGGAAAATGACGTTCCGGCCGAGCTAGTAGCCAACATTGACATCTTTTTGCGCGCACTGCGCAAGGGGATGCAGCTCCAAAATCCGCTGGCACAGGTTGTCTGGTACGGAAGTCTTTCCAGGTCGGGTAAACACAAATCATTCGTCCGTCTGGATGAAGCTAGCACGGAATTCTTCAAGAATGCTGATGCGTTCTACGCGGACTATGACTGGCTGCCCGACGACGCCAAATTCTCGGCTGCATTTGATCTCGACCGTCGCTATGACGTGTTCATGGGCATCGATGTGTTTGGCAGGCATAATATGCTTGGCGGTGGCAAGATGAATTGTAGCGAGCCGCTTCGTTTGGCTTGGAATTCAGGAGTCTCTGCTGCTTTGTTTGCTCCTGGTTGGACACACGAATGCTACCAGCACGAAGAGCAAGAAGACTTCGTTGTTGTCGAGAACCGCTTCTGGGAAGCAGTACGAGAGAGTTGGAAAGTAAAGAGTCCGTGCTACGATGCGCTGGGTGGGGAAAACTGTCTGTACAGTGCCTTCAATATCGGTCGTGGTGTCGGTGTCTGGGCGGAAGGGAAGCGAGTGAGTACTGGTACCTGGTCCAATATGACAGAGCTTGATGTGCAGCCAAACCAAGCGCTCCACGTTAGCAGCATCGTCACCACTGCAACGGGCTCGATGAAGGCAGCGATTTGTCATGACATGGCTTTTCAGGGGGGGTCAAGCGTGCAGCTACAGGTAAGATCAGAGATTTGCCATGTTATACCAGCCGAGCCTTGATTTGTCGTTACATGTACTGATGTGAGATTTCTTGCATGTTAGGGCCAATTGGTGGGGCGGGAGAAATCATATTTCAAGCTCTTCGACGTGGACATCGAGTTCTCGCCGCGTCGTATCATGGAGCTTTCGTACACTACTGCGACACGCGAGGAATCCGTCTGCCTGCTTGTGCTGACAGTTTGTCCGGGTCTCGATCGTGCTACACACTACGTAATCCTGCGCTCGATGGACGACTCCGGGCCCGATGCTGGGGATAACCGCGTGGATCCCAAGAAAACCTTGTCAACGGTTGCCAAGGCGTCCTTGGAGAAGCATTTCTACTTGCCAGTGTCGACCGAGTTTTTCGACGTTGAGGCGGTCAATGCTGAAGCCTCACTCGGAATCACCGCGGACGGATGGTGCAAGAAGACGTATCGCCTGGGACGTCAGCTTTGGGACCAGAAACACATCGTTGAGATCGGTGTGCTCTGCACCAAAAAGATAAGGAAGGTGCCTGGCGAACGCGAGGACTACCTCGCGTACGTCGGAGAGGTCTGCGTGGTCGGCAGTAGCGGCAAACCACTTGCGAAAGCGGTGCACCGTGACGTGCACAGCCAACCTCGGTCGTGCAAGAACGCGACGCTCATATCCTTCAAACGTAGCAATGCAGACTCGGTCTCGTTTGCAGTACAATGGGAATTTACGGCGGAGGGAGCGCCCGTGCGCTACGTGTTAGCGTTTGCTTGCACCGAAGGCGGCGAGCGGATTTTCGTGGGCAAGGGCTTTGACGACTCGCTTTGGGTCGAAAGATGCGTCTGGCAGCAGCACGACATCGAGGAGGCCACGTCGTCGTCGTCGCACACGTCGACCCACCTCACGATCGAGCTGCAAAGTGTTTCGTGGGCCGGTCAAAGTAGTACGGTCGTTTGTCAACTGCATCTGGAGGAGTGAGCTGTTGGTAGAATGACGCGTGGACGGTCATCGATGCTCCGCTCTGCAGTAGAGGGAGACAATGTTTGTAGAGGAGCTACCGAGTGCCGCCAGAAGTTAGAGGCAGACGCGGTTTGGAGTGGATAAGAGAGAGGATGAAGTGTATCTTGCGCAGGTTGTTCGAAGATTTGGCCCAGTGTTCGTTGGTGTGGCTCAGCGCTGGATCGAATCAGGGTTCTGGAACACTCTCTATATGCGGAGTATTAATGTGCTGCCCGTCTCAACCAAGGCGGTTGCTCTTGCGGTGTGTAGACAGCTGAACTTCAGCTGAGTCGAGCGTAATCAACTGGTTTGACATTTGTCTCAGCGCGAAAGCTGAAGCAACTGTATCCATATGACCGCCGCGCAATCTCTCGCGCTCGGATCGCGCGCCACTGTCGCGAAATCAACAAGTTTCGGTTGACGCGCACCTCCTTTGCAGTGCGACTGGCGACGACGGAGCTCTCGTTAAACGAAGCTCATTCCGGAATTTGCTCACTACCCCTTCAGCACTTTCCTCATTCTCGTCTCAATGGCGATGAACTCCTCCGACAAGAAGCTCGGGCTGGACTCGGCCGACGCGCTGATGGCGCAGGGCCCCAATGCGCTGCACAGCTACGTGGCAGACAAGGTGCAGGCCGCCATGGGCAAGGCCATGCCCCAAATGGAGGTGCGCTTCAAGGACCTCTCCATCTCCGCCAAGGTCTTCGCCTCCAGACACTCGGATCCAAAGTCTCAGCTGCCCACGCTCTACAATAGCGTCAAGAAGTCTGCGGCCAAGCTCAACGCGAAGAACCACACGGCTGAGAAGATGATCCTCAAGAACGCCAGCGGCGTCTTCAAGCCCGGGACCATCACGCTGCTGCTTGGCCAGCCCGGTTCCGGCAAGTCGTCGCTCATGAAGGTGCTAAGCGGCCGCTTCCCGCTCGAGAAGAACGTGACGATCGACGGAGAGATAACGTACAACGGGCCGATATCATGAAGCGGTTGCCGCAGTTTGCCGCCTACGTGACACAACGTGACAAGCACTTCTCCACACTGACCGTGAAGGAGACGCTCGAGTTTGCGCACGCGTTCTGCGGTGGCGGAATCTCCAAGCGTGGAGAGGAGCTGCTGTCCAAGGGAACCCCCGAGGAAAACACAGCAGCATTGGAGGCGCTGTCAGCGCTGTACGCACACTACCCCGACGTGGTAATTAAGCAGCTTGGGCTAGAAAATTGCAAAGATACCATCGTGGGCAACGCCATGCTGCGTGGTGTGTCGGGCGGCGAGCGCAAACGCGTGACGACCGGCGAGATGGAGTTCGGCATGAAGTACATGACACTCATGGATGAGATCAGTACGGGACTTGATAGTGCCGCGACCTTCGACATCATTAGCACTCAACGGGGAATCGCGAAAACCCTGCAGAAGACGGTGGTCATCGCTTTGCTGCAGCCTTCACCCGAAGTATTTGAGCTGTTCGACGACGTGATGATCCTGAACGACGGTGAAGTCATGTACCACGGATCTCGCGACCAAGCTGTGCCATTCTTCGAGAGTCTAGGATTCAAGTGTCCACCTGATCGAGATGAAGCTGACTTCCTTCTAGATCTGGGGACCAACCAGCAGTACGGCTATGAGGTTGACCTACCCACTGGTATGGCACACCACCCGCGTCTGGCGAGTGAGTTCGCGGAGATTTTCCGACGTTCCTCCATTCCCCAGCGAATGCTTCAAGCATTGGAAGTTCCACACGACCCCAAGCTCCTTGAGAACGTTGGTGCTCACATGGACCCGACGCCAGAGTTCCGCCGTGGATTCTGGGAAAACACCCGAACTCTCATGAAGCGGCAGACAATGGTCACTCTCCGCAACACTGCGTTCATTAAGGGCCGCTGCATTATGGTAGTCCTGATGGGGCTCATCTACTCGAGCACGTTTTGGCAAGTTGACCCCACAAACGTCCAAGTGGCGCTAGGCATCATGTTCCAGGCAGTCCTATTCCTCGCTCTGGGTCAGGTTTCCCAGATCCCGACATTTATGGCGGCTCGCGACGTGTTTTACAAGCAACGTGGAGCAAACTTCTTCCCGACGTCAGCGTATGTTCTGGCGTGCTCTGTCGCCCAAGTCCCGATGGCCATCGCTGAAAGTATCATCTTTGGATCTTTGGTCTACTGGATGTGCGGCTTCGTGGCCACAGCAGGCGCCTTTATCTGCTACATGATCCTGCTCATCCTGACGAACCTGGTCTTCTCGTCGTGGTTCTTCTTGCTGACAGCAATGTCACCGGACTTCCACATTGCCAAGCCGTTCGCAACCTTCACCGTCGTGTTCTTCATTCTGTTTGCTGGCTTCGTCATGGCGAAGAGCACCATGCCTGGCTGGTTCGTGTGGATCTACTGGATCAACCCTATTGCTTGGTGCCTCCGTGGCCTCGCGGTGAACCAGTACCGTGCTGGCAAGTTTGATGTTTGCATCTACGAGGGTGTCGACTACTGCACTGACTACAACATGACCATGGGCGAATACTATCTCTCGCAGTACGACGTCCCGTCCTCGAAGGTTTGGGTGTGGGCTGCCATGCTGTTCATGATCGCGTGCTACGCCCTCTTTATGGCTCTGGGTTGCTACGAGCTTGAATACCATCGCTTCGAGAGCCCCGAGCACACGATCATCAAGGACAAGGACGAAGAAACTGACGACAGCTACGCATTCGCAGCAACTCCGACGGGATCCAGTACCAGTTGGGCTGCTAGAGCGGTTGCTTTGGATATCGGACGCGAAAAGAACTTCGTCCCAGTCACGATCGCTTTCACGGACTTGTGGTACTCAGTTCCAAAGCCGGGCAACCCGAAGGAGTCCCTTGACTTGCTCAAGGGCATCAGTGGATTCGCCAAGCCTGGAACAATGACGGCTTTGATGGGATCATCGGGCGCCGGTAAGACGACGCTGATGGACGTGATCGCGGGTCGTAAGACTGGCGGCAAAATTCAGGGGAAGATTTTGTTCAACGGCTACGAGGCCACAGACTTGGCTATCCGCCGTTGCACGGGCTACTGCGAGCAGATGGACATCCACTCGGATGCCACTACGTTCCGCGAGGCTTTCACTTTTAGTGCATTCCTTCGTCAAGACAGCACCATCCCGGACAGTAAGAAATACGACTCGGTAGAAGAGGTGCTGGACCTGCTGGATATGCACGACATTGCAGATCAAATTGTGCGCGGCAGCTCGGTGGAGCAGATGAAGCGGTTGACGATTGGCGTGGAGCTTGCAGCTCAGCCCAGCGTACTCTTCCTGGATGAACCGACCAGTGGCTTGGATGCGCGTTCGGCCAAGTTGATCATGGACGGCGTTCGTAAGGTGGCCGATAGCGGGCGGACCATCGTGTGCACGATCCATCAGCCGTCGTCCGATGTGTTTTACCTGTTCGACCACTTACTACTGCTGAAGCGCGGTGGCGAGACGGTGTTCGTCGGCGAGCTGGGCGAGAAGTGCCGTAAGCTGGTGGAGTACTTTGAGTCAATCCCGGGTGTTTCTCCGCTGCCTGATCGATACAACCCTGCGACTTGGATGCTGGAGTGCATTGATGCCGGAGTCAACAACGGCGGTCGCAATGCGATGGACTTTGTCGAGTATTTCAAGAACAGCGAGGAGATGCGGATTCTGGACAGCGAGATGGCACAGGAAGGTGTTACCGTTCCCGCACTTGGTCTCCCAGAAATGATCGTCCAGAAGAAGCGTGCTGCGAGTTCGTGGACGCAGGCCAAGTTCTTGACGACGCGCTTCATGCGGATGTACTGGCGCACACCGACGTACAACATGACGCGGTTCGTTATCGGCCTGTTCCTCGCGTTGCTTTTCGGTCTCACCTACCTTGACGTGGAGTACGTGAGCTACCAGGGGATCAACGGCGGTGTGGGCATGGTGTTCATGACGACGCTTTTCAACGGCGTCGTCTCGTTCAACGGTGTGCTGCCCATCGCCTCTGGTGACCGCGCTGCGTTTTACCGTGAGCGAGCTTCGCAGACGTACAACTCGCTCTGGTACTTCGTGGGCTCCACCATCGCCGAGATCCCGTACGTCTTCTTCAGCTGCTTAATTTTCACGGTTATCTTCTTTCCGTTGGTCGGCTTCACTGGGTTCGGAACAGGAGTGCTGTACTGGATCAACGTTTCGCTGCTGGTGCTGATGCAGACGTACATGGGGCAGCTCTTCGTCTACGCTCTGCCCAGTGTTGAGGTCTCCGCGATCATCGGCGTGCTCGTGAACTCCATTTTCTTCTTGTTCATGGGCTTCAACCCCCCGGCAGAATCCATTCCCGAAGGATACCGCTGGCTGTACGCGATCACGCCGCAAAAGTATTCACTCGCGATCCTCGAGGCCCTCGTGTTCACCGACTGCCCGAACGAACCGACCTGGAACAGCACGCTCGGCGCGTACGAGAACGTGGGCCCGGAGCTCGCCTGTCAGCCGGTGACGAATCTGCCCGTGACGATTGACCATATCACCGTCAAGGGATATGTCGAGTCGGTCTTCGAGATGAAGCATGACGACATCTGGAGCAACTTCGGCTACGTCTTCTTGTTTATCGGTCCTGCGTCTGCTGACTTTGCTGTCGCTGCGCTACATCAACCACCAGAAAAGGTAAGCCTGTGGCGCTGATGTTTTTCTTACCAAAATAATTATAAAACATTCCACGCTTACCGGGATAGCATTTTAAATTTATTCTTGAAACCAGCATTTCGGTGTTAGAAGGCGTGATGATGCTGGACTCAGAGTTCTTGTCCGAGCTCTCAGCGCTTCTGGCCGACGAAAAGCCGCCGCAACCTCAACCCGCCGTCGCTGGGGCTTACGATGACCTGCTCCTTGCGAGCAATCTGCTTGTGCAGGAGACGGAGGCCTTGCTGTCGTCGAGCAGAGGTAGTGCGAATGATGGAATCTCTTCTGCTCGATGACTTACGCAAGCCGAGATGAGCACAGAAAGCATAGTCCTTGCTTTTTTTGGAGATTTAGCGGCTAATAAGGTCTTCAGCTTCAAGTCCAAGTATTAACCCCTCATTCAACAAGCTGGTCTTGAATACTGCAGCAATGAACCAGTGTGGAACAGCGCAGATTCGGAGCAACTTTGGCTGCGTGCTCGCCATCTTCGGGCTCAGAAAAGATAATTGTAGACTGTATAATGCATTATCCTATATCACAGCTTGTTTGTCTAAGATGGTGTGCAGAGCGAACTTTTCGCTTCGTATCGATAGTTGCCTTTTGTGGGCCACAGGACTTGTAGCGACAACAATACTGAAGATTGTTGAAGTCTGATGTCGGAAGATCGGGTCGTATCCACCGATTTTCCCGTTGAGACAGTCGATCTTGGAGCAGCGACCTCGAATCGAGATTCTCATTCCATCGGCAGCACCGCGTCGCCAGTTTGCAGGCCTGGCGTTTTAGCACCATCTGGACTCTACATTCAAAACGAATACCCTCAACTATCCGGTCCTGGTAATGGGACTTTCGGATGCTTGTCGGACTTTTCACCTGGTTCGTAGTTTCGCAGCGACTGGAGCATATTCATGCCAGAACTTTAGCAGCATTACGTCGCGTGTACTCCGCTGTTACTGGAAAGGTGATGGCTGTGCAGTACGTGCTTGGAAGCCGAGTTCTGTTACGTACGGGATCGGGCGCTGCTGAGGTGGAGACAGTATTCAGAGTTGATACAATT
>JAIKVD010000453.1:7487-19218 GCA_024679075.1 Phytophthora uliginosa
CGCGTCTCCAAGTGGACGATCGCCAAGCGCTGCCGCTTCTGCGACGCCATTCTGTGCAAGCGGTGCGTCGAGATCTGCTACCACCGCGCTGACGTCAGCGGCAAGAACCACCGCATGTGCTTGGCCTGCGCCATCTACACGGGCTCCGTGAACCCCACGAGCCGCAGCTTGAGCGGACTCGACTACGGCCGCACGAGAACGCGCGTGCGCAACGCGACGGTGGCTGGAGAGCGCACACGGCCGCTCTCGGACACGAAACTCAACGGTACGTCACGTCATGTCGAACTGCTCCTTGTCCTTGTCAATCGTGCTAATGCTCTGGCGTTTTGCAGCGTTCACCAAGCCGAACAGCCTGCCGGCCTACGCGCTGCACTCGAGCGTGTGCTCGGAAGAGGAGCGACCGTCCATCTCGCTGACGGACTCAGTAGACAGCGGCTCCCGCGACGACCCTGCAACAGCCCGCGAGCGCTTGGAAAACCTGCACCTCTACAGCCCCACCAGTAGCAGCGTCAACAGCAGCTCGGACGGCAGTACGCACTCGAACGGGATGCAGCAGCGACCACGCACTGCGCGAGTCACTCGCGCGCTCACGCTGGACTTGGACTTCGAGCCTCGTCGCGCCGAGCCCATCGATCTGTCGTATCTGTCCGAGCTGGTGACGCCCCGCGCTGGAGCAACCCGCCGCGTCGATATTTAAGCTAAACGTACCAAGAACCAAACGTATCAACCAACGAGTCAAGTCGTCGACACCAAAGTATCGAGCTGAAGTCATGTACCGAAGCTACCCACACGCACACTCCGAAAGTGACCTCCACCCCAAACGCCAAGAGCGTAGTAATACATGAAACAAATACACAAGCCACGCAGAAATGGCCTATGAACTTCACGAGCGACTGCACTAAAACTTGTTCTCATCGCCAGGCGTGATTTGAAATTCCCGATTGATGAAGTTTTGTTGAATTGGCGATGGATGAGTTTTGTTTGGGGGTTGAAGTTTTGTTGAATTGGTGATAGATTCACTAAAATGAAATGCTTGTCTTACGAATACTTAAGTACATGCCAAGGAGGAGATGGTGAGGAGGAGATGGTGCGTAGATGTTAACCCTCTCTCTCTATCTCTTCTGGTGATTCACGAAACGCAGAGCGAGCAGCGCCCAGATGCGGAACAGCACGATGTACCCGATCACGATGGCAAAGTTCTGGCCGATCTCGTCGTACTTGAAGCCAAAGTACGACTCCGTGTACTCCTTGAGCGTCGTGTGGCCGATCGTCGCCGGTGCGTTTGCCATCGGCTGGCAGCCGAGGTCCGATCCGACGTTGATGTACGACTGCGAGGCTTCATCCCACGTCGGCAAAGTATCGCACTTGGTGAAGCACAGAGCAACGAGGATACACATCGGGAATTTTTGCGGTGAAATCGTGTACAGCCACTGGTAACCTTGCGGAATGGACGAAGCCGGAGGGTTGTAGCCCATGAACATCATCAGCACCGAGTTGAACAGCATGCCGATGATCGCCGCCACTTCCTCCGTCGGCATGGCGTAGGTGAAGAACTGGCCCAAAGAAATCTGCATCAGCACCGTGAGCGAGATGGCCACCCAGAAGAGCACGCCAGTCACGAAGTCCGTGAAGCCCGCGAGAGGGTACAACACAATCGTGAAGAGGAAGCCACTCAAGAAGCACCACGGAATCTCCACCAGCGTCGCTCCCAGCCAGTACCAGAACGCATTGTACGTCTGCGATGCACGTTCACGGTAGAACGAAGGACGCTCGGCACTTGTAAGCGGGACCACGCTGTTGAACGCCATCATCGACAGGAAGAGGGCGGCCATGAACACCATGCCCACACCCGAGCTCAATCCGGCGTACGAAGCATATTCCGGGTTGATGAAGACGATGCCGAAGATCAGGGCCAGGAACACGGACATCACCAAGCGGGTCAGCGAGTAGCTAGGAGTACGCCAGTACATCTGGAAGAAGCGGGTCACCACGAACTTCATCTGGGTCATCGAACCGGCAGCACGCTTCTGGTCAAACACGATCTCAGGAAGGTCAGGTGACGGAACGGTGATCCCCTCCTTAGCCATGGTCGCCTCCAGCTGCTGGTTGTACGAGCTCTTGTTGAAGTGTTCAACGAAGTCCAAGTCGTCCGCGGCCGAGTTGTTCACACCGGCGCCAATGCACTCCAACATCCACGTAGCCGGGTTGGAATCCTTCGGCAGCGGGGCCACCCCGGGGATTCCCTCAAAGTAGTCGATCAAGTTACGGCAGTTCTTGCCCAAATCTCCGTAGAACACGGTCTGGCCGCCGCGCTTCAGCAGAAGTAGGCTGTCGAACAGGTAGAAAACTTCAGCCGAGGGCTGGTGGATCGTGCAGATGATTGTACGACCAGAGTCAGCCACCTTACGAACGCCGTCCATGATGAGCTTAGCGGAACGAGCATCCAAGCCACTCGTCGGTTCATCGAGGAAAATCACACTCGGCTGAGCAGCGAGCTCCACGCCGATGGTTAGACGCTTCATCTGCTCCACCGAGCTACCGCGAATAATTTGGTCCGCGATGTCCTCGAGTCCGAGCATCTCAATGCACTCATTGACGGAGTCGTACTTCTTGGTGTCCGGGATCGACGCATCCTGGCGCAAGAACGAACTGAAAGTCAAAGCTTCACGAATGGTGGCAGCCTCCGAGTGCACGTCCATCTGCTCGCAGTAGCCCGTGCAGCGGCGGATAGCCAAATCGCTAGCCTCGTATCCGTTGAGCAGAATTTTACCCGTGATCTTGCCGCCAGTCTTGCGACCAGCGATCACATCCATCAGCGTCGTCTTACCAGCACCCGTCGAGCCCATCAGAGCCGTGATTGAACCAGGGACAGCGAAGCCGTTGATACCCTTGAGCAGCTCCAGCTCTTCCTTCGGGTTGTGCGGGTCCGGCACCCAGTAGTGCAGGTCTTGGAAGGCCACCGTCACCGGCACGAAGTTCTTCTCGTGCGTGTTCACCTGCACCTCGACCGCGTCGCTCTTCTTAACACACTTTGGCGTCTCGACGAGCGCGTACGATCCGTCCTCAGTAGCCTTCTCCGACACGTCCACGTTCACAGGAGCTTCGTACCGAAGGTGCTCGAGTGCCAGGTACGACAAGAACATGAACACCACATAGATGGCCGCCAAGAAAATGAGGCCGTACGCGACCCACTCCTTGCCCGTGTCCAGGCCGAACAGGTTCAGGTAATACTCGCCCATCGTGAAGCCGTAGTCCGCGCAGTAGTCGATCGCACCGTACACGCACACGTCGAAGGCGCTCGATCGGTACTGGTTGATGGTTAGTGCCTTGATACTCCAGCTCATGGGGCTAATCCAGTGCGCCCAGATCAAGTAGTCTGGGATTTTATCCGTCGTGACGATGAAGCCCGCGAAGATGATGAAGATCAGGATGGACATCATACACAGCGGGGTGGCGATGTTCTCGTGCGAGCACACCGACGATAAGAAGAAGAACCACATGCCCATGGCCAAGTTTGACAACAGCAGAATGAGCTCGAAAATGAGGAAAAGTCCCACCTCAGCCGCGAAACCACACATCCAGTATACGAGCGAGCCGAAGATGACGGTCTCAGCCAGCGACAGCGGGATCCCGCTGATCGAGTTAGCGAGGACGTAAGACGACGTCCGGTAGAAATTGGCGCCTCGCTGCTTGTAGAAGATGTCGCGGTTCGCCATGAAAACCGGCAGCTGGGACGACTGCCCCATGGACAGGAACATGACCGTGGAGAAGACGACGCCTGCCACCACAGACACCTGCGTGGGGTCGAAGTCGTAGTAGATGGTGCTGAACAGCAACCCCATGACCACGATCATAAGCAGTCGACCGAAGATGAAGGCCTTGTTGCGGTACGAGATCATGATCTCCCGCTTAAAGAGCGTCGCCGTGCTCTCCAGGAACGACTGCTGGAACTTTGGCATCGGGTCCATATTCTCCTTTACCGTCTTGAGCAGCTCCGGGTCGTAAGGCGCTTCCAATGCGGTGAGGGTCTCCCGATAGAGCTCGGACTGGCGGAAGCTGTCGCCGAACTCGTGAGGCAAACGCGGCGCCTTTGACGCCTGCTCGACTTCGTAGCGGTACTGCTGCTTCGTACCGAGATCCAGCAAATAGTCGGCGATGTCGCGCTCAGGAGGGCAGTTGAAACCTAGCGACTCGAAGTAGCCCTCCACCTTGCTGCACGGGCCATGGTACATGAGCTCTCCCTCGTTCAGGATCATCACGTTGTCGAACAAAGCAAAGATCTCCGGAGACGGCTGCAGTAGAGCAATGACTACCGTCTTGTGCAGCTTGTGCGCGATACTACGCTGCGTGTTGATGATATCGTACGTGGCCGCGCTGTCGAGACCCGTACTGATCTCGTCCATGAGCGACACGAACTTCATGCCGAACTCCATCTCGCCAGTCGTCACGCGCTTGCGTTCGCCACCCGAGACACCACGGATCATGGCGTCACCGACGATAGTGTCCTGGCAGTTCTGCAGTCCGAGCTGCTGGATGATCACATCCGGGTAGTGCTGGAAGATGGCTTTTGTCACCTGTAGTGCCTCCACGTTCTCCTTCTCAGAAGGCAGCGACGCGTTGAACTCCTTGCGCTTGGTGATGTCACCTCCGCACACGTGGTACGCGAACTCGAGCGTCTCCTTCACCGTGAGCGGTGCGAAGTGCTTGTCGCGCTGGTCCACGTACGACACGAACTGCGGTAGTCGGTCGACGATCTGCTCTCGAGGCACGTTGTTGAACGAGATGTCGCCCTCCACTGTGATGTTTTTGCCCTCGGGGAAGCGGGCGCTGAGCATCTTCATCAGCGCCGACTTGCCGGACCCCGGCTGGCCAAGCAGCAGCGTGATGGTGCCGGGTTTGAGGACGCCGCTCACATTTTTGAGGATCTCCTTACGCACGGAGCGCTTCTTGGGTCCGGCGAAGGCTTTCTTCACGGTGTTGGGCAGCGTCGGCAGCTCGTGCTTAGAGCCGTCGTCTTCTACTACGACGACGTCTGCAGTCACCGAGAGGTTGTTGAAGCGAATGTCCATGCGGGGCATTGAGTGCCCCGTAGTCGCCTCCAGGTTGCTGAGCATGAGGTCGTGCAGCACCTCGGGGCCCTTGGCCATCAAACCTTTGCCCGAGTCGAAGGTTACGACTGCATCGCGACCCACTGGCGTTGAGACTCCCATTGCGTTGTGCGCAGTGCGAGGCGAATTCAGGAATGGCCATTAGGCAGGCGAGTGCAGCGTGGAGGTCGATCGGTTGTAATACTGTGGTACAGCTTGATTACCCTGGAAACAGCACTTGGGTTTTGGCACAATCGCGAATAGAGGGCGCTGATAGGCGGGTAGGCGATTATGTGCGCTTTCGGGCTGCGTGAGATTACTTCAATCGGCAATCTCGCTGCACCTCAACTTCATCGTAATGCATGGAGAATCCATCGCGCGGATTGTACCGATATTCATGTCCATGTCGGATCTCGGCTGGGCTGCAATCTCGATACAAAACGACGAGCTTCAATGCGACAGATAATGAAGCTGTCTCTGCGTTCCAAACGGATTTATGCGAGCACGGGAGGCAGCTCGTACTGAGCTTACAGCTACATGTAAAGGATGCGCACAACAGATAGTAGTCTCGCGTGCGAAATACAGAAAGTGATAGCGATGATAGAAAGGGTATAAATCTACGCACTAACTTTACCCATAAAATCATGCTGGGCACTATAAATTGATCACTATTAATAGGATACATTTTCCGTCCAAAATGGAGGACGCCGAAAGTGAGCTGCAGCGACTCGAGTCCAACCACTCGGAGCTGCTGCTGCACCAGGAGACGCTCAAGAAGCAGTTGGTGTTCAAGAATGACCAGCTGAAGCTGTTCAAGGCGGCTGTGGAGGAATGTCACAAGTTGCTGGCTCAGTCGCCTCCAGTCGAGTTGGACGTGGCGATGGCGGGAATAAGGGGGAGGACAAACAATTCTGAGTAAATGGATGAACGAACGCGACGTCGATCACAACACAAGTGCCATTTACACCAAAAACAAAAACAAAAAAAAACAAAAAGCAAGAAAACGAAAACAGAAACTCTTCATCAGCATTTCACGCTCACCCCATCGTGCCAATCAATGTCGTTTGCTCGCTCGCTCGCTTGCTGCTTCTTCCGCCCTCCCCTGCACGCCGAACAGCCTCCTCCACGCGTTCTTGTCGCCACTTGCGCTGTCCTCGTTTTATCTGGCAATGCCCTTGTCACCTCTTGTTTCGTTCTGCGCGTGAAGCCCCTCCCACTCTTGGCTGCTCTCACTCCTCTTTATCCTCGACTATTCTCCACTTGGGTCCTCTGCTTACATCGATCCAGCCATCGCGGTTCCGTTCGCGACGTCTGCTCCCATCGGAGTGTACGACGCATTAGAAGCCGGAGGAATATTCTGAGCAGTCAACGACAAGAAGATAACAATATCATTAGACAACAAACCGTACCACGATCGCACAGTGATGGCAGTTCGTGTACAACGGCCAACAGTAACAACACTGCATGTACCTGGTACGCACGTTGGGAGGCGTAGCGGCGGTTCATAGCTTCAATGTCGTCCGGCCGCGTGAAGTCGCGCGGCTGGTCCTGCTGCTGACGCTGCTGGTGGCCGTAGTTGCCGTGGTGTGCCTGCTGACCTCCGATAGGCTGCTGCTGCTGCGGTTGCTGCTGGTACCCACCCTGAGATTGGTTGCCCTGCTGGGCGTATTGTCCGTAGGCACCGTAGCCGTAGGCAGCAGCTCCCTGCTGGTACTGCGGGTACCCGTAAGCAGCATTGTAGCCGTAGTAGTTCTGCTGCAACAAAAGGAAATAGTGAGCAACGTCAGAGCTAGTAAAACGGCATCGTTATCCACACAAACGCCTTCGACACGAACCTGGTATCCGGCCTGGTACTGGCCGTACTGCTGGTTGTAGTAGCCACTGTGGTTGGCCGCGCGCGCAGCAGCCGATCGGCCCCACGCACACCGAACCTTAACGCCGCTAACAACCGTGCCGTTCATCTGGTTGATAGCAACCTCCGCCGCCTCCTTCGACGTGTACTGCACAAATCCGCATCCGCGTCCAGGCGGCACCTTCACCGACACAATTTCTCCCAGAGCGCCGAATCGGGCGCGCAGCTCGTCTTCCGTCGTGGAAGGGTCCAGTCCTCCAACAAACACCGTCGTGTTGGCTCCCTCCTCTTCCGCGGCTCCAAAAGCACCCTGCTGCCGGGACTTGCTCCTCTCCGTGGCCACGCTCACGCGCATAGGGCGCGACGAGCAGTACACGCCGTTCATAGTCTGCAGCGCCTGGTCGGCCTCCTCCTTGCTGCCGAACCGGACGAAGCCGAAGCCCTTGGACACCCGCGTGACGGGGTCCATGACCACCTTGGCACCCCTCACGCTGGTGAAGCGCGCGCTGAACGTGCCGAGCAGCAGCTCGTCCGTCACGTCCGGGGCCAAGTCTCCCACGAAGATCGAGTGGTCGTCCGACGTCTCAATGCGGCGGCCGCCGGCGCCCCAGTTCATCCGGAAGCGGTGCATCGTGTTCGCTATGCATTCAGTAGTCGAGTGCAAGCCACCAAAACATTATCAGATTGTTACTAAATACTCAATAACAATAACAATAACTTAAAGTCATGGATAGCGTACGGATAACTTGGCCGTTGTACGTGTCCAGCACCTGCTGCGCCCCCCTCTGCGTCGGGAACTCGAGAAAGCCGTAACCCGCCGGGTACCCCGTCACCTTGTCACGGATCAACTTGATAACCGGCTGCTCCGCTAAATAAATACAATAATAATAATAAATGCACCAAATAAGAAACAAAACAATACCCAAAAAAGTGGTTAGACAAGTGAAGTGAGTCAAAAAGTAGTTCAAGTGAGAGATTGAGAGAGAGAGAGAGAGGTTTTGTTCGTACCGGCCGAGGCGAAGAGGGACGCGATGAAGGTTTCATCCCAGTGCATCTGGATGTCGCCCATCCACAGCGTCTTGCATTCCGTCTCCATGATGCTCCGCTCGGTCTCCGGCAGCTCAACGCAAACTGGGGGAGAGCGAGTTCCTTTTTCGGTCGTGGGGCGGTTTGGCTTGTGTTTTTGTTCGCCCCCCTTTTCTCACGTGGTGACAATGCTCCGGACCCCGACTAGCCACCGATCCTACACGTCCCGTCACCGAAAGTGATGGTACCTCGCGGGTTAGGGCGATGTGTAGCCATACACGAAACGACGCGAGCCTAAAATTGGCGGGGTCTGTTACAGGTTGCAGTGCACTGCACTCGACCACGTCCGACATGTCGAGCTAACGACTGCCGCTTGGCCATTTTGGTCGCCGCCTTGTGGGAGCCACTGCTCTTCCCATCATGATAGCGCCCACGCCGCTTGGCAACACGGGCGAGTCCATGACCATGACGCTGCGCTCGTCCATGGCGCGGCGCAGCTCGCTGGGGGTGCCGGTGTCGACGCTCATCTTCCCACGCTCGGCTGCGGACCGCAGCGAGGCCAACAAGCTCACCAAGGCCATGGAGGACAAGTTCGGCTTCCACTACGTGACCAACTCGTTCACGCAGGACCCGCTCGTGGAGCTCGACTTCCAGGCCTACTACACGGAGACCAACTTGGCCCCGGCGCTCTACGCGAGTCTCGTCTGCTGGCTCATCTGGATCGTGCTCACCACGCCCGACTGGGTCGGCGTCTGCGACGCCGACCCGTTCGTCCAAGCCGCGTCGGCATCGCGGCTCTGGGTCTCCATGTTAATCTACATCCCCGTGCCGACTCTGGTCGCCTGCTGCCGCTCCCGGTACTTCATCGGCCACGAGCAGATGCTACTTTGCCTCGTTGCGCACTGCTTCGCTGCTGGCATTCTCGGCCAGGGCTTGATCAAAGCCAACGACTACACGCGCTACTTCTTGAAGGACTTGAACTCGCTCTTCTCGCTTGCTTTCCATGACGAGCCATTTGGCACCTCCGGGTGGACCGATTCATCCATGGCGGCGGACGACTCCGGCCCGACCATGGACCCCGCCATCAACGCCACTACGGTGCGCTTGGATGGCTCCACGGACTGGTGGATCTACCGCAACCTCGAATCTTCCGGCCGCGACCTTATCTTCACCTACATAAACCGCGGTACATTTCTTGGAATCGCTGTGGCTTGACAATGTGACCTGCTTACTCAATTTTCTCTGTTGCTTTCTTTGTGCAGTGGCGATTCCGATGGTGCACCTGAATATGAATCTGCTGCGCCCGCTGCTGGTGCTGCTCGTGGCGCCGCTGTTCAAGTTGGACGCGTTCCATTACTTGTTTTTGGCTTTCTCGATCAACCTCGAGTTTTGCATCCTCGTCTCTCTGCAGTACCCAGACTCGCGCTCGACTACCTTCGTCGTCAATAAGTTTCTGCTCGTCTTCACGCTCGTTTGTGTCTCAGCTGTGCTGGTGATTCGTGTGCGCCAGACCGACCGCTTCCTCCGACTCAACTTCCTCCACGCCAAGATTGTCGAAGAGCGCGCCCGGGCCTCGCATCTTCAAAAAGAAATTATTCTGAACGAGAACAAGAGTCTGAAAATGATGCTGGAAGAGCGTGTGGGTGGGCACGGCGACGGTAGTCCTCCCTTAGACTTCGACTCACCCATGGCCAAGGTGCTCTTGGACCTCAAGGCCCTGCAGCGTGCAACAGAGTTATCGCCGGAACTTCGTGAAAATCTGGACGGGATCGTGACGCTACTTATGCGTAAGGGTCAGAACCTCTTCGCTCCCGATATTCATGAGCAGCTCAAGATGAAACGTGATGGAGACTTGGACGGTGACATCAAGTCTTGGGCCACCACAGTGCTGGCCAACAAGTCGTATACCCGCAACCGCCGAGCCTCAGCGGTCTTTCAAAGCAGCGCTGAAAACTCTGGTAGCGGCAACAGCGGTAGCGGTGGCGGGGCCAAGGAATCCGAAAAGAGCATGGCGGCTGGTTCCGGTAATTCGAGCGTATCCAAGGGCTCAGTAGGAGGCACCAACGCTGCTCGTTCTGTTGAGATGCGACTACATCCAGAGGTTACTGCACCCTCTGACGAAGCGTTGAATGCTGTTGGAGAATTGATGGAGCGCGATGGCTGGAGCGTCGACACATTCCAGTACGTGCGTTTTTTTTTTTGCCGCTACCGGTAGCATGGTCATGACGGATTCGCTCTTGTGTTGAAACAGGGTGGCGCAGATGACGAATAACAAGCCCATTACGTTCATCACGTACATCGCCTTCGAGCAGCACAATCTCTTTGAGCTTTGCTCCGTCAACAAGAGCACATTGGCCAACTTTCTCCACTTCCTGGACATTGGTTACCACCGGAACCCTTACGTACGTTTCTTGGGACTCAATTGTGTTGATTATCTTCGGCTTCTTTCTCGCCACTTGACTTTCTAACTGCTATGTTCTTGCTCGGTGGGCTTCAGCACAACAACGGCCATGCAGCGGACGTTGTCAGCTCGGTCGAATATCTCATCTCGGTCATGGATAACGGGTACTTACAGGACTTGCTCACATACCAGGAAGTGTTCGCAGCGATCGTTGCTGCAGCCATTCACGACTTCCGTCACCCCGGCAAGAACAACAACTTCATGATCAAGAGCGGCAGCGACCTGGCCATCGAATTCAGCGACTCGTCTGTCCTGGAGCGAATGCACCTCGCCGAAGCATTTTTCCTGACGAAAGACCCTCTCTTCAACATCTTCGTGGGGCTATCACCGGGGCAATACAGCGAGGTGCGCAAGGCCATCGTGGAAATGGTGCTGTCCACAGACCTCACCGTCCACCTCCAGCTCGTGGGTAGCCTGAAGACAGCACTCATATCCCAGGAAGATTCGGAAGTGGAGCACTCGCCCATGCTGCTCATGAAGATCGTCATCAAGTGCGCTGACTTGGGCCACTCGTCCAAGGCTCTCCATCTACACGCCCGCTGGTCCGACCTCATCATCGAAGAGTTTTTCTTGCAGGGGGACGACGAGCACACTCTCGGGATGGACATCTCCCCATTCATGAACCGCAACAGCGAGAACAGCGCTCGCAACCAGGTCGGCTTCTTCGAGTTCATCGTCCTACCGTTCTTCGAGGTCGTCGCAGAAGCTGTGTTCCGTCCCGAGTTCAAGACCATCCTGGACCAAGCCCACCAGAACTACAAGCTCTGGAAGAAGGCCGACAACATGCAGATCAACTCCATCAAAGACATCCTGGACCAAGTGCTGGACCCCGAAGCAGCCAAGATCGCTGCAGCGGCGAGCAAAGCCCCCACCGGCCACTAGACCCGTCCGTACGCCGTCGTTTTGGCGCCAGCATGCTTGCGTCCGAGCCAGAACTTGGCGCGGTCTCCGTTGCTCTCCAGCAGAGCGAACAGCAGATAGAGACACGACACCACGTGGCCCAGACACAGCAGAGCTCCCAGCGTCCAGACCCCGCAGCGGGCGCTTCGCAGCCACTGCGTCGTACGTCCAGCTGCCAGAGTCTTCTCTCTCGAGTAGATCCACGCGCCGACGAGCGCGAAGCCCACGAGTTGGTTGAGCAGCGTGGCCGTGGGAGGCAGAATGATGGTCTCTCGGTACAGGAGCGCCGTGACCAGCACCGGGAGCAGCGCGAACGTGTCCACCGATGGGTTGGACGAGCCCAGGACGGCCGCCAAGTCCACGAGTAGCAGCAGCACCAGCGCCCCGCACGCGGCAAACCAGGCA
>JAIKVD010000454.1:0-19207 GCA_024679075.1 Phytophthora uliginosa
GCCATCAGCGTCACACCGCAGCGAGGCAGACTCGTGCCGCACGAGACTGTCAACGTCAAGGTGGAAACGAATGGCCTCGAGACGGGCGCTTTTCGCGGAATTGTGCGCGTTCGGGTCTGGGAATGCAGACGCGGTGACGAGGAGGACGAGGACGAGGCGGACGCTGCAGCGGTGCAGGACTCGAGTCGCGTGACGGCGAGAAGTGCCGGGGGCTTGGACTCGAGGCCGCTGCCGTCTGCCGAGAAGATCATCGACGTGTCGGGGACTGTCGTGGAGCACACGGCTGATCTGGTACTGCGCCAGGGTCTTGAGCCGGTGCAGTCGCTGTTCTTCGGGTCGCTGTTTGCTGGCGAGACGCGGACGATCGAGACGCTGCTGCGGAACAACGGGCCGCAGCCGCTGACGTTCAAGACGTCGATCAGTTTTGGTGGCGGGGTGGCTGGCGGAGGCGCAGCGACGGGAGTCGAGGAGGACCGAGAAGCGTATGAGCGACGGAAAGAGCTGCGGATCACTCCTGCCGACGGCTGCATTGATCCATTCCATGAGGCGCTGGTCACGTTCGTGTACCACCCGAGAGCGAAGACTTCGGAGGAAATTCAGCGCATGGAGCGAAAGCAAGGCGGCGCGGGGCTCGATGGCGGGCAGGACGCTGACTACGCTGGCAGCAACAGCAGCTTCGACTCGTCCAGTTCGCCCTTCGTGCTTCTTCCAGCACCTGCACAGCCTCTGAGCGCCTTTGCGTCCATCATTTGCGAAGATTTACAGGCGCACAATTTGACCTTCGAAGTCTCAGCGAAGACGTTCATCCCTCGGCTCCAGTTGTCCCCGACGCCGCCGCTGGACTTTGGCGACGTTCGCTCTTACGATCGCGCCGATCTCTTGCTGTCTCTGAAGAATCTGTCGGGGCTCCCAGTACGCTTCGAAGTCGGCAAAGGCGTCGCTCACTACTCCGTAAGTCCACGCACGGGCCGCTTGGATGTGCTGCAGTCCCAAAGCCTCGTGGTTAGTTTCGCTCCGACGCAGCTCGGAACGTTCAACAGCATTTTGACGCTACGCATCAACGACGGCGTGTTGGAAATCCCTGTGAAGGTCCTGGGACGAGCGGCCGTTGTTGGGCCTGCGCCGCCTGTCAGTGAGCGACTCGTTGGTGGTCCGTTGGCGCTACCCGCCGACTTCGCACCAAAGTACAAGTTCCTACTCCCAGAGGAAGCCAAGCAGACGAAAGGAAAATTGTCGAAACGCTTTCGGCGCCAGCCTCCGTATGAACTCGCCGCACTGAACGGCACTGCAGCGCTGGACGAGTTTGAGTTCCAAGGCACAAACAACACGCATTTGACGTACTGCGTCAAGGAACTTGCGCGTCGTGCCGACCATCGCGCTGCGTACCACGATTATCTTGCTCAGTGTCGCGTTCAGCGAGAAGCCAAAGCCAAAGGCTGGAAGGGGAAGGCCCAGGGACTCAAATCGAGCGTCGTCCAGGCTCGAGGCAACAATCAGGAGGAAGAGGACGGCGTCCCAAACTCAGGAGGCGTCGATCTCGGCATGGATCGAGACAGCAGGCCTCAACCACAGGAGCTGCGACTGCCTCCATCCCTCCTCAAGTCGAGCGAGCCGCTCTGGCTAAACCAGCACCCCGCAGGCGGAAGTGCTGGCCAGTCGAAGGTCTTTTTCGACGAGTTCAAGCTCATCAAGAAGAAATTCAAGTCGGCGCCAGCCACGCCGGCGGAGCTCGCGGACTGTGCCAGAACATTGGAGTTCGACGAGCTTGAGCAGGTGGTCTCCGGCCCCAAGACCCTCAACTTCGGTCGACTGAGTGTCAACGGCAGCGCGATTCGCAGCCTCACTGTGCAAAACAACTTGCAGCACAGCGTTCTTGTCGCGCTGCACTTCGGAGCGGGCGCTGCCAACAAGGACGGCACGCCGGGTCAAATCGAAGAACTTGCTCGCAAGACGGCGTTGACGTCCCAAGTTGTGCCGCCACATTCCAAGGCAGGATTCGACCTCGTGTTTTGCTCGACTCGAGAGCAGTTCTTCCAGCAGGCAATCACGTACTCGCTCAACGGCGTTCACCCACGTCAGGTCACCATTGTCGCGGAGGTGGCCCCGATAGTGGTCGAGCTGGCACCGGAAGAGCTGCGCTTTGACTTTGGAGCTCTGGACCTGGGCACATCCGTAGCTCGAGACGTGGTCATCACGAACACGTGCGACTCGGAAGCTCCGTTCGTTTGGACGCGCTTGTCGCTGCTGGCCACGCCCGACGGATCGAGTCGCCCCGATTCCTCCAAAAGTAACGCGACAACCACAGTCACCACCACTACGATGGCCGAGAAAGGAGCGAACGCAAGTGGCTCAGTGACGCCAGTGTTTGAGGTTCTGCCTGCCAGCGGTACGCTGGGCCAATCGGCCACGATGGTTTGCAAGGTGATCTACAGGCCTCCGTCAGTGTCCGGGCCTGCCTTGGCAGCACTGGGGGTCACACAGAGAAGTGGAGCGATGTGGCTAGCGCAAATGTTCCAGTTAGACGTCACAGGGGGCGAGAAGACGCTACTGAATTGCCGAGCGCTGCTCCCTGACGTCAAGGTGGTCGCCCGGGAGAAGAAGGTGGACTTTGGCACCATTTCAGTCGGCGTTGAGCGCGAAAAACGCGTGACCTTGTCCAACCTGGGAATGCACACGAGGGTCGTATTCTACGCGAGTGTGGATCCGCCATCGATGAGCACAACGATAGGACTGCAAGTGAGCCCAGCGCAAGGTGTGGTGGATCCGCAGGAGTCCACAGAACTGGTGGTGAAGCTGCTACCTCATCGTGCCATCACGTTGGACGGAAGTACTGGCGGCTCCCACCAAGTGAACATCGTGATAGCCGCACGAGGCGGCAAAGTCCTTCGACTTCCTGTCAGCGCCTCTGTGCTGGTCCCGGACGTTTTCCTCGCTCCAGCAGAAGCGATCGACTTTGGAGAAGTTGTGCTGGGCGTCTCGGTCCCGCGCGTGATCTCGCTGGAGAACCACAGCTCCATCCCGGCATGTCTGTTGCTGGACTTGGGGTCTTCGGCCTTTTCGGACGAGTTCGCGATCGCGACACCGCCACGGCTGATCGCCCACCTCGAGGATGCCAGCAACATCTTCGTACCATTGACCGACGACAAGCCTCGAATTGGTGCCAACACACAGGACGGAGAAGCGGATGCCGACGACGATCTGTCTGCGAGGTGCTCCAAGTGGCAGATCTGCTTGCCGCCGCACTCGACAGTGTCGTGTCATCTCGTGTTCACGCCTTTGAGCGAAGGCAGCCACGACCTCGTCATCCCGCTCCAGATCGCCTGCGTCGGGTCCAGTTCAGGGCCCAGCAATGGGGGGCCAGCACCACTCCGTCGTCGAGTGCTAGCACGAGCTATTGTACCGCGTCTGCGTTTCTCGTCCTCGACGATGCATTTCAACCGCTGCGTCATTACTCGGGAAGGGATCCGAAAAGTTCCCTACACGAAGCAGCTCGTGCTCACGAACGATGACGAGCAGCCGATCCGCTGGCAGATTGATACAGCACGCTTGCGTCAAGGGAACATCGTGACTTTCGCCGCTGGCGCCGCCGCAGCGGCTGCAGCAGTGAGCTCCGGAGCAGCCCTGGCGAAGAGAATTGCTTCCGCCAACCCGACGAATAGTGCAACCTCAGTCGTGTTCCATGTCGCCCCTGATCACGGTGAATTGGCTCCAGGAGAGGAGGTCGCCATTCGCGTGAGCTTCTTGCCGTTGGACGCTGTCGAGTACGCGGAAGACGAGTTGCCGCTTCTGGTGGACGGCGAGCCCTACGTGAATTTGAGTCTGCGAGGCGAAGGAATCCACCCGCATCTGTCGTTCTCGACGAACAGGGTGGTGCTTCCTACCGTCCCGCTCGGAGTGACAGCGACTGCCCACTTCCAAGTTCACGCTACGGGTTACGACCATCTCGAACTCGCGTGTCGAGTGCCTCTGGACACCGCACGAGCTCCGTTGACCGTACTGTTTCCTCGTGGCAAGACGCTGAGCATGGCGTGTCCGAGCCTTCCGGTTGAGCTACGCTTCGCCAGCAATGCCAGCGTGGCTTTCAACGCCAGACTCGAGTTCTTCGACGCGGATGGCAACTCGTTCGCATTGCCCGTCGCTGGTTGCGCAGAGAACTGCTTGTTCACGAACTACAACTTTATCCAGACTCAGGGTCTCGCTCCAGAGCTCATGGGAGACGGCAGCAGTAGTTCACCTCGACATTCTCCACAGCGAAAAGAGACTCCCAAGACTGAACTTGACGCGGATAGCAGCTCCAAGACGAGCGCGGAGAATCGCGGAGCCGTGAGCTCGGATGGAAAACCTCCAAGTGGTTTCCAGTTCTACACGCACGCATCCGGTCGCTTCCCGGTCTACCTGCTCTCGACTCGACAAGCTCAGACCGAGACAGAGAAACACAAGGAAGCGCCAATGCAGCAGACGCAGCACTCAGCACCCAATGGCTTCGTGGTTGTCGATCCGTCCACTGGCCTCGATGAAGAAGGTTCCGTCAGCCATGCTCTGCTGAAGCGGCAATCGTCATCGCTGCTTCCTCTGCAAGTTCTGCCCGCGACAGCAACCCCCACGCCGTTCACTGAGGGCGAAATCCAACTTGTGCTGCAATATCTCAACGCGAACTTCCTGCGAACGCCCGTGGTTCGGTTCCCGGAGGATTTCGCAGACAACGCCGGCCGTCCGCTGTACGAGCTGCTCGACATGGTCTGCATCAAGAAACCTGGGGGACTAGCCGTGCCTTCACTTCGAGGACCTGGCGCCACGAATGCTCCTCTGAAGCGAAAAAATGCCGAGACTACAAACGCCAAAGCTAACGGAGCTGCTGGATCGAATTCAAACGCGACCTCGTCAGCCCCACAGCCGTCGAAGAAGGACCAACTCGCGCAGTACACGAACCAATACGCGGAGCTGCTGCGCTTCCTTCGCTCGTACGGAGCCATGGTCCACGACGTGTTCCCAGAGCACTTGCTAGCCCAAGAGTTTTACCTGCGTGCATGCGAGAGTCCGCAGGCCGATCCAGCTCTGCTCTCGTCGCCTTCGTATGCAGCACTTCCGTTTGTAGCACGACGACGTGCGCTGAAAGGTGAATGGCGAGCGCTGAGTACTGCCGCGTGGATGAAGGTGATTTACCAGGTGATCAAGTGCTTCTTGCTCTCACGCATCACGTGGAAAGGGTACCAGATGCAGCTTCAGGGTGGGTCCGAGACTTCTGCTGGTGATGTCAGCGCACGCAGTGAGAAGCGCAAGGGTGACAAACCACCAGCCTCGACAGGCCGAGCGTGTCAAGGTAGCAACGTCTACAGCGAGGCTGAGATGGTGCTGATCCAGTGGCTTTGCGATCGGGTACGCTCGCTACACAAGCCTCAACAACCTACCGGGGCTCCAATGGCCTCATTAGGTGGTCCGCTTCTCGAAGCCCAGCTCCTGGACATTGGACGGGATCTGCGAGATGGTCGTTGGTTCTTTCACCTCGTGGCAGCACACATCCCGACGCTTTCGGTGGACCAGAGCGCCTACCACTGCTTCCGATGGATGCTTGAAGCCACCAGTTCGCGTTCTCGGAGGCCGCCCTCGGCAGCCCAGTTGCAGCATCAAGCCGTGGTGCTGCTTCAAACTCTCGGAGCGTTTGGTCTTGATTTCGGCTTAGACGCAGCGCGATTCCTACGCCGATATACTGGTCGCGAGATGTTGCTGCTGCTGCTTCACTTGCAACAAACACTGCCTCAGTTTATCCCCAAGGCCACGATCGAATTCAAAGGTGGATTGGGCCAGGTTATGGAGAAAAGCATTGAGCTCAAGAACCCAAGTGCTCGACCGCTACGGTACCACGTCTTCCTGGACGGAGTGGAGAGGAATTCACCTGGCGCGAGTGGCGTTGGAGCTGCTGATTCCGCTGCAGCAAGTGAATTTACGATCGAGTCCAATGAACTCGTGCTGGATCCTGGCAAAACCGTGGCCTTTGTGGTCACTTTCCGCCCACGCTTCTCGAGGAAAGTGACAGCTCGCCTGGTCTTTCAGGCTGTTCGTGCGGATATCGCTGGCACTAGCTCAATTGGCGGAGGTGGCGCTACGATGGTGTTCTTACTGGAATCCAACATTGTGTCGCGAAAACCCGTTCGAATCATCCAACTCGAGACCAAGACGTACGAGAAGCGCGTGGAGGAGATCGTGATCGAGAACCAATTCCCGGCGAATGCCAACTTCAAGCTCTCCATGACTCAGCAGCAGCAAACGCCTCCGTCAGGGGCGGAGAGTGCGACAACTGGAATGGCTGGCTCAGGCTCGAGCGCTACAGCGTCGGGTGTGTTGCCGTCTTCACGCGGGGGAAGTCGTCGACAAACGGTGCGCGGCCCGGCAGCAGCTTCACAGGCGGCTAATAGTACGACAAGCTTTGGCATGGGGTCAGACATTGCTGCATTCGGCAGCAAGAAACAGTTTGGCAAGAACCGCGGAGAGGATGCAGACTCCGCGTGGTGCATTTGTGCCCAGCAGCCCTTCTACCTTCCCGACTTTGGGACATCAGGAAGCAGCGGCGACGACGCGGAGGGCGGAGGTGGATTGTCCGTTCCTGCATCGGGGCTGAGTGGCGCCTCTGTTGCAATCCGGAAGAGCGGCTCTGCGAAGGTGAAGCTCGAGTTCTTACCACTGACACCTGGGAACTACCAATGTCAACTGCTCTTCTTGGACGAAAACATCGGCGAGTTCCTCTACGAAGTTCACGCGGTCGCAAGCCTGCCTGCAAGTCTCGAGACACTGGAACTTCAGTGCGAAGCCTCAACGGCAGCGAGTGGGGCTTCTGACGCGGCAGCGGCGCGCTTCCGTTTTGTGAGGGAGCTGACGATCCCCGTGAAGAACCCGCTGCTGAATCGCGCACTCACCGTGTTCGTCGAGCGGGCGAACGGCCATCTCCGAACGAAGTTCAAGGACGGCCTCAAGCGCTGCGAAGAGAACCACCACACCAGCTTCCACGTCGACTTCAACTCGCCGTATTTCACCGCCAACGTCCCGGAGCTGACGCTTACGAATGGCTCAGGCAAACCGCTACCGGCTTCTGGCAGATCGGATGGATCTGGAGTCGATGCGTCGGGGCCTAAGGTCCCGCTTAAAGCCAACCAAGCACGACTCGGCACGCCTCGCTCCGTTCTCGCTGGTACCAACAGCGTCTTGATTGACTTCCAGCCCAAAGGTGCCGGTCGATACGCGTGTAAACTCTTACTTCGCTCTCGAAACACCGTGTGCGGGAACAGCGACTTGCGTGTGTACGATCTCATTGCCAAGGTGAAGGAGCCGAATGTGAAGACGCAACTGGAATTCGTGGCACCAGCTCGCCACAGTATCGTACAGGAGATCCCGCTCTCCAACCCAACCGATACGACGTGGTCGCTCCAGGCGATTTTCAGCAACGGTAACACTGATAGCTCTGGCAATGCGCCGGCCGGGAGACCTCCGGCGTCGATGTTTTCCGGACCGCCCTCTCTCGTGGTGCCGGCGAAGCGATCAGCGACGTATCCGCTCACGTTCACGCCATCTTGGATTTATCACGAGACCCGGACGTTTGTATTGCTGAACACCGCAACACAGCAGCAATTCGAGTTTGAGCTAAGCGGCTACGGCGAAGAACCGCTCGCCCAGGACCATATTGGACTCAACTGCCAAGCTCGCTCCAGTATCGTGCACAACTTTGACGTCTTCGCTCTTCCGGGCGGGAACGGATCAGGTGATGCAAACGCAGCTCAAGTTTTCAAGGTGGAGTCCGACCTGCGCGACGTTGTTGGGGCTTCGACGCTTATCGTACCAGCAAGTGCTGGCGGCTCAAACCGCGTGGTCAAGTATCCGCTAACCTTCAGTCCGCTAGTAAGTGGCTCGTACTTTGGCTCCGTCACGTTCACGAACGAAGCCACGAGTGAGTATCTCTGGTACACCGTGGAGGCATCCGTTAGTCCACCAGAGCCCGAGACAACGCTCGAGATGCGAGCACCGGTGCGTGGTGCAGTGGGTGTCGAGATCGGCCTGGCCAATCCTTTGGACAGCGAAACTACATTCGCAGTTGAGCTGCGTGGTCTCAGCCTACTGGGGCCCTCGACTTTCACGCTGGAAGCTCGTCAGTCGGGTGTGTACGAGTTGGTCTACTCGCCTCTACTTGTGACGACTGCGAATGGGGAGGAAGGCGCGATTTTGTTCTCTAGCGACGCCGTTGGGCAGTTCTGGTACCGATTGAATCTTGTGGCGGAGCCTGCAGCAGCCCAAGAGCTGGACGACATGTCGTGTGCTGTCGGAGATGTCTGCACTCAGCCGCTTTGGCTGCAGAATCCCAGCAACCAAGAGCTCCAGCTGCAGTACCGTGTCACGAACACTCGGAACTTCTCCATCAAGGGCTCCAGCGCCTCCAATAACGGCAACAACGCCGTCAAAACACCGACACGTGTGCTGCTGCCCCCCTTCGGTCGAGCCAGCGTCGTGGTGGAGTACACGCCGTCGTCCTTGTCCGACTTCGAGAGCACAAGTATCGTCTTCTACGAGAAGGACGTCGCGAGCGACTGGGAGTTCACGATCCGTGGACGAGGTCGAGCGCCGAGTGTGATGAAGCCTCTCATCGTCACCGCGCGAGTCAATGAAGCCGCGTCGACGCTGTTCACGTTCAAGAACCCATTCGCAGGACCGCTCCGCGTTGACGTGAAGCTCGTGGCTGATGATCTCGACGGGAATGGGTCGTCACCGTCACCACGCGGGGCGTCGCCTGTGTTTGACATGCTTCTCAAGAAACGCCGCGTCCTGCTCGAAAGCTTCGGTCTTCTCCAGGTGCCAATCTCCTTCCTCCCTCGAGCTGTGAGCGAGACACGAGCACAACTTGTAGTGCACGGTGGGGACGACTATGCAGAGCTCGAGTGGACATATCCGCTGCGAGGTGTGGCTGAAGCGCCAATCCATCCCCGCGTACTGGCGGTGCTAGCTTGCCAGGCGCGCGACGCGGTCGAGAAGCGTGTCGAGTGCGAGCTGCTTGCCGCTCCTGATGACATGGTGCCTTCGGACGAGACCTTCTCGGTCGAGTGGGAGATTGATGCCGGTCGCTTCGGCCCCATGGCGACACCAGCGGCGATCGAGCGCGCCTTGACGGTCACCCCCCTCCTAGTGGCTTCCAGTTCGAGATCAACCGCGAGTTTACCCTACAGCATTCGGTTTGAGCCTCTGCGGCCGTACCGCGGGTCGGTCGCGTTGTTAGTGAAGAAGAACAGCGGAGGCCTGTGGCGTTTTGATGTGGTGCTCGATGCAGGCGATCCGCCTGTGGACGACGTGTTGACCATCGAGTCAAGCCTGAACCAAACCTCGTCCGTGAGCTTCCAGCTACGCAACCAATTCCGACAACCTGCCGCGTTCCTGGCTGAATTCTCAGCCGGTTCGTCCAGTGCGTTCACGGTTTATCCCGCTGAGGGAGAGCTGCCACCGTACGGCAGCGACGACGGCGCGGTCTTCGTGGTGTCCTTCACACCTACGGGCTATGGCAAGATGCAGTCTGGACAGCTAGTGATCTGCACGGAGGAGATGCAGTGGACGTTCAACGTCAAGGGGATGTATCCCGACGCCACTCCTGGCAGTCGAGCAAGCGGCCCGGCTAGTAGTTTGAGTCTCAGCTCGAGTGCGTCGCGGGCGCGACTCGGAATCACTCAGAGTAGTAGCGGTTCGGGTAGCAATAGTGAACAGCGAGCAGAGCGAGCTAAGGGACGGAGGAGCAGACAGTAGGGACGCAGAGTACTTTTGCTAGTCATGATTTAAATATAGTCTAGCTCTGAAGCGCGTGGTTTCTACGTCCTAGTACCGTGTTGCCCCTCAGTGACGGATTGCGTCAGAGAACAGAACTATCAATCGTGGTTTCTTCGCTGTTTGTGCAGCAAAATAGGATTCAATCTGTTGGAATGCCTGCTGTGCTCGTGGTAGTTATGTTGCCAAAGAAATGCCTTGGGTTAGTCCGTGACGGGCATCCATCGCTTCATGTCTAATGCTGACAAACCACCTTAGTAATTCTCCGTCACCGCTTTGACAAATGAGTTTCAATCGTCGTTTCTCATCGACTCCAGCATATCCGCCCATTAGTTTCATCAAGGCGATCCGATATTTGCCTCAGTCGCTCCAAACCTCGGTACTTTTTCGCAATGATGGTACCTTCCGGGGTGATCAGAGCATTCTGAAATACGACAGCAACCTTTTCGAGACTACCGAGTAGCTTCAGCATCGGCGCCATCAAGTCCATCTTGGACTCGAGCCGCTAGTTTCGTCCCAGTCGAAGCGCACGGATCCCTCAACCACCAGACGCTTGTTCAGCAGCTTCCCAGCAACCGCAAACCGATCCGTGCCGGTCAGGTGCGGATACAAAACCCGAAGCGTGTTGTCAGTAATGGTAATGCTCGTCGTGGTCACTACCAGGATCGACTCGTCGCTAACCAACTCCAGACGTTGGAGCTGCACACTCACGTCACTGTGACAAAGCGAGAAGAGTCTCCACTGCTCAAGAATGGCCTCGGCCCCGCGAGCGTCTCCGTCCGTCACATCCAGCGCCATGGCCTCTTTCAGGAAGTCAAGCTGCGCATGAGCGTCACCTGCACGTCGAACTTCCGCCTCGGAAGGCGACGGATCTAGGGCCAGCAGCGGCATCATGTAGCCCCGACGAAAGAGTCAGAAGTACTCGGTCACTACGACCCAGAGACTTTGATGTGTCGGGATGTGAGCCACAATGGCGTCGCGCTGCTCTTCGAGAGCTTCGATCGCTTCTCGGAGCTCAGTGATCGTGGCGTCGAGTTCGTCCGCGAACTCGCGCTGTCTCTGCCTGTACTTGGCTTGGTTGACCCTGCACCGCTCGCGTGTCGAAGCGGGGACCTTCGTCCTGCGCGGGGGAGCCACCGACTTCGTTTCCCGCTGTTGTTCAGCGCTGGGCTCGTCGTCGCAGACTCGAAGCTTGTGGGTGGGAGTGCGGAAGCTGCCGTGGCGTGGAACGACTCGTTGGAGGATGCTCCCCACGATGCTGTCGCTGAGCAAGCTGCTGTTAGGCGGAACGAAGGAGCTCTCGGCCATTATCTGCCGAGGCTGGAGTGGAGATGGACGACTTGGCGAGGGGCCAGTCGTTTTAGTGCGACCTCTGAGTGACAGCAACGATGGCGTGAAAATCCGAGCGACTGTAGGCTTGTGGACAAGTTCTCGGCACGGTGGAAATAACGTTAGAGGGCCGTATGATACCCTTCGGGTATCCGATATGACCGATGGCGACACTACCCTGTGAGTATAACAGAGCGATCCTTGTACGGATGTGAAGATCGACGAACGCAATGCGCGGTGGCTCTGTAGTTTAACTTTTTTAATAACTCTTTCAGTACCGCCCATTGTTGTTATCGTTAGCGCCCTCGGTAGCACTAAACCTGCCCTCGGGGGTCATCAGAGCCTTCTCGAAGACGGTGGAGACGTTCTCGAGACTGTGCAGTAGTTTCAACATCGGCGTCAGTGCGTCCACCTTGGACTCTACTCGCACCACGCGGCCGCTAGTGTTGTCCCAGTCGAAGTGCACCGTTCCGCGCATGACCAGCCGCTGGTTCAGCAGCCTCGTGGCAAGAGCCGAATGCTCGATGTCCAGGTGCGGATACACATGGCGCAGCGTGTTCTTCGTGATGGTAACGCTGGTTGTGGTAACAGCGCGGAGAGAGTCGTCGCCAATCTGCTCCAGACGCTGGAGCTGGATGTGCACGTCGTCGTGGTAGAGCGAGAGCAGCCTCCAGTTCTCCAGCAAAGCCTCTGCACCAAACACGACGCCGTCGGTCACGTCCGCGGCCATGCTCTTCTTCAGGAACTCGAGCTGCACGTTCGACGGCGGCGTCTTCTGGTTCCACTTGTTGATAAGCGCCGAGGAGGAGTTGGAAGCTGAAGACTCGGACACCATCACAGGCGCCACGAACCCGTAGCGGAAGAGTCGGAAGTACTCGGTCGCCACGACCCACACGCTCTCGTTCGTCGGGGCACAGCGCAGAATATCCTGCCGCTGGGTCTCGAGGTCCTGGATTTCCTCGTGTACCTGTCGGATGAATGTATCGAGCTCCTCCTCGTGCTGCCGCTGCCTCTGCCTGTATCTGGCCTGGTTGATCCGGCACCGCTCGCGTCGAGAAGCGGAGACCTTCATCTTGCGTCGCGGCTCTTCTTCGGTAGTGTACGAGTCTCTGCTGGACGCTGCCCGCTTCGAGGCCATTTCCGTGGTAGGGTCAAGCTGGGGGAGACGCTTGTGGCCGATCGAGGTGCTTGACACTGAGGAAGAAGATTGGATGGAGTTCGGGTCGAATTGGCTGAAGGTTTGCCTCGGTCTGGTGTGGCCGAAACGTGGCATGACGCCACCAATAACCTTGTCACCGAGCGAATAGCTGGAGGGCGGACAGAGGAAGCTGCTGGACATGGCCGCTTGTGTCTTGCTGTGAGCTCTTGGAGTCGAATCGGGGAATGAACAACTGAAGTCTCACAGCCCACGTAAGACCTACGCCACAACCCACGCGTAAACTTGTTGGGTCGTCAGCGATTACGTGCGACCAGCGTTGTAAACAACGATCGCGTGCCGGATGCCAGCTCCTGATCCATTCGATCGACTGATTCAAGCAGGGCCCCACCCACTGCTATCAATAGTGTACTGGTTTTAATACTTACCAGTGGGTGGTCAACCCTGATAACGTGAGCGCACGTTTCAGCTGTTCTCTCTTACGTCGTTCTACGTTGTCGTCACAATAAGATCAAGCGAGCGATACCCGAGATGAACGAGACGGCAGTGAGCACACCAACTAATTTCGAAAAGGAGCCTATGAAGGGGATGATGCATCCTGAAGGCTCGTAGGCGCAACACCCGCTACTGAAGTACGTGTACGTGGCTGCATGTTACCACCCGTTCCGTTATTATGCACACGTACAGGTACTTCGTAACCAGGGTTTACGAGTTTTCCAGTGTTTTTTTACGTTCTTGGGCTCAAAAGAAGCAGAACGATCATACGGTTCTTTTGATGTGGCCATTGCCACGGTTGTATGCCAATAAAGAGAAAAAAGACAAGAAGTTAGTACAAAGGCCTCGGTCAGAGCCGTTTCTACAATCTGGATGGATTGTGAGTGGCCATGTTTTGTTTAATCATACTGAAATCAAGTTGTTTTTGCGTGCTATTTTCCCGGAGCAACCAAAAGAGTGGTACCACTACCGTGCAATAATACCGGAACGGAGTGGTACATGACATGTAAAATTGTACATGTACCGGGGCATACACTGTAAAAGTATAATACTTGTCGGCGCATACAGCTCCATTTAGCCAATCAGAGAGCTGCATTATGACTTCGGGAAGATCGGTGTGCACTGAGCGTTTATAACCCAATTATTTGCCATTTATATTGAGTTGGGTTTTTTCTAACTACATGTAGCCAGAACACGAAAAATCGCATCTGTTTCACGGAATCAGCATGTATGCCCTGACAAAAGGAATGCAGTCCGTTTCCTGAGGGCGATGGCCTGAATCACCAAGTTGCTCGCGTCGACCCGTTGCTGGACGTGAAGCTGATTTCCACTGCAGAGCACTGGTTGTTATTGGAAGTGTATGAATAGGTCCCAAGGGCGAAGTATGGAATCAGAAACCGGTATGCGTGTTTTGACGCGGTATGCGTCGTTTGAGGAAAATAATTCGTACCGTATTTTAGATCTCAATTTTCATACACGACTACAATAACTGCGTGTATTTCAAGGGCATGAAGTTTGCATCGGCAGACGGCGTGTACTGCTCAGGGTGCGTGATAGCAAACGGGAAAATGCTAGTGAGCGTCAAGCATCTACTGTCAGTTGGGATGACCAAGGCGATTCGGTCTCGGTTCGCGAACGTCTACGTGTACGAAGTGGAGGGCAGCGCGATTGGTGTACTTGAAGTTGTATTGTTGTATTTTGGTTTTGTCCACGACCACCTCTTTTTTGCATATTTTGGCACTTTCTTGCAAATAATGGTCGGGTTCTGTGCACATCGCACTATTTTTCCCCTCTGTATTATGAGATCTCAAATACGGTTGTACTGTACAGATACCGCTCACGTTCTCGAACAGCACCCTTTCTGCAAGTTCATGGAGGTTATAGAATGTACAAAGGAAATTGAATGCTGCAGTGAATGATTTGCTGCTATCGATTAAATTATGGTTCAAGTCAAGACATAGGCCTGCTATCCAGCAAACACGACACCGAGCATCCTGAAACAATGCACTTGGTATCATTACCTCTCGTAAAGCCTTGCTCTTTGCTCCCGTAGTTGCCGACGGCAGCGGGTTTGAATTTGGGCGGGAGTTTTAAAAGCGATTTGAGGAAGATGTGCACGAGCGGTACCCTTTTGAAACGGATATATTAAATAAATCAGTTTTGCGAGGATATTACTTGACCGTGTGTTCGAGAACGTGAGCGGTATCTGTATCGGTATGCGCTTTTTGGAGTTTTCTCGATTTCTCACAGTACGTATCTCAGTACATACCTATCCTCTGCTCTAGATATCGAGGATATGGCACGCTTTAAGCACGCGAGAAATACCCAGTAGTGCTGTCGTGGACATGGGGCCCCTCATGAAACTATGAATTACGGTTCCTTACAAAGCTTTTTCCTGGGTGTTCTCAATAGATAGTTCACCACTCTCGCTGGGACTGCAGTGGCAAGCTGGTCGCAGAAGGCGAGGAGCTACTCGACCGATCGATGAATCGGCCCTCGGGGGTGATCGCCGCCTTCTCAAAGACCCGCACCACGTCCCCCAAGTTGCCCAGCAGCTTGATCATCGCCGACATCATGTCGATCTTAGTCTCCATCCTCACGACTTGGCCGCTGATGCCGCCGTTGAGCCATCGTCGACTTTATTCAGCACGGACTTTAGCCCGAAGACGGACAAAGGGTCTGAGGCGTGTACACTGTACACTGTACAGTACAGGTAGGTGGGAGTGCGGTGCTACAGTACCAGATAGCCTTCGTGGAGACTAATGCTCTGCAATATACTAACCTTAGTACATGTACTGCACAGTTGAGAGCTTTGGCCAGCTGTCTCCTCTACCCAACACTCCAGCGAAGGGTTCTTCTCTGGTGGGAGCGCTGATGTAATACGATACAGTAGGTAGACATATGCGTTCTCGCTCGTTGCAACTTGCACGGAGCTCATGATGGCGCGCTGAAAACAGTTCAGGATACAGGTAGTTAGTTACTTGGATGTAAGTTATCCACTCGCAATCTGCGATGGCTCCACAGTATCAAAACTGGCAGACGAGCAGTTTGAAGCGTTCGATGTGGCAGGCTGCCACTGGCAGCAACACTGCAGTGAGAGGATGGGAAACGACGATCACCGTGGATGACGGCCGGTGAGCAGCGTTGCTTTTGATTTGAAACTCGCGCACACGGCGCCCCAAATGTGAGCCGCGGTCAAAGTTTGGCGTTGGCACCTGCAGGAGTCTCCAGCCAGGAGAGTGTAGACGCCGGCAACTCTAGATCGTTGCCAGCAGGACATACTATGGCGCGATTCCCGTGGCAGGCTGTGTCACTATACGTCGAGCTCTTGAGTTCTCATCTCAATTTGTATCCATCGTACAGCGTGCGTCTTGCTTGTTAAAAATTAAGCAACGTTACTGTACAGATTTGCCTCCCAGCAAGCGCGGTGGGGGTACTAAAGCGATTTGACAGGGAAATTTCAGATAGTGGCGTCAATGTACTAGCATTTTGTTATCAGATATAACGGTGTATTTAAAGGTGGGATGGGAAGGGAGAAACGAACGCACTTCCATCAGTATTCCGGTGGTCGTGCCACTCCCCGATTGGCTGCTAATCATTTCACGAGGACCAGACAAAATGGTTCGGTTGCTGGTGTCGGCGCTGCGCTCGCGCCGATGGCCGGCCGGCCTCCCGGGGCACTTTAACGCACGCACCCACCGCTTCTTCTCTTCTGCTTCTTCGTCCCAGACCCCAGCAGCGCCAAACGCCAAGCGCCGTGTCGCTCTGGTGCGTTCGCTGCAGTGCACCCAAACCGTGTATCACAACGATTGTACCTCTACCTCTGATTACTAATGCGAACACAATGCTATCACTTGCAGACAGTAGATAAGCTCAACGGGCATGGCGATGGCGTCGGCACGTACGTCTCGGATGAAGGCGTCGGCATGCAGGTGGTTGTACCGTTTGCATCACCGGGCGACGAGCTGCAGGTGGAGATCTGGGAGCGAGACGTCCAGTCACGAGACAAGTGGGCAGCTCAGCAGCCTAGGGACACCTGGCCGATCTTTGGGCAACAAGTGGAGCTCGTGAAGCCCGGCGACCAGCGCGTGCGGCCTCTGTGCAGCAAATACTTCGGTGTATGTGGCGGCTGCAAGTTGCAGCACGTGAGCTACGTGCAGCAGCTTCGAGAGAAGCAGAGATGGATACAAGAGCTCTTTGCTGCCCGTCGACACTCTCCTGACATGGAAATCCGCGAGATCCTTGGTGTTGAGAATGAAGAAGGTGAGGCTGGGATCTATCACTACCGAAACAAGATGGAGTTTACTTGCAGCACAGGTCGCTGGTTGCTGGATGAGGACAAACCTGCGGGTGGAAGTGGTGACGATATAGCTCCTCCACGCCATCCGTTCACGGTAGGAATGTTTCCTGTGACGTCCGTGAGTGCGCGACGATCCAAGCAGGTGCATGGCAAGAGTAAAGCACGTCGGCGGCGAGCAGCAGTATGGAGCCCCCGAATTTTGTCGCTCAACGAGTGTCTGCTGCAGGCTTCAGCTTGCAACCGGTTGCTACAGCAGCTGGTCACTCGTTGCGAGGATGCAGGCCTACAGGCGTACGACTTCATTTCGCACGAAGGATTCTTGAAGCAGATCGTGCTGCGTCGTGGAGTGAACGGCCAAGGCCGAACGGAGATGATGCTCGGCCTGGTGACAACGACATTCAACGGAGAGTCGAGCGAGTTGCTGAAGCGTATTGTGAATGATCTTGTTCAGGAGCACGAAAAGGACCTGCTGGCTGAGGCGGACGGTGCCCCACGGTTGGTGTCGATTGTGGAGAGTTTAGATAGCGAAGCTCAGCGTCATCGGCGAAGCCGAGACAATGCCACTTCGGACGCCGTCGAAAACACCACGACAGAACGTGTTCTCTATGGCCGTCCTCACCTCGAAGACACCATTTTGGACCATCGTTTCGAGATCTCGTTCGATTCGTTCTTCCAGCCGAACTCCGCCCAAGCAAGTGCTCTCTACCAAGAAGTTCGACAGATGATAGCGGCAATGCCGGAGAAGCCGGTTGTGTGGGATCTCTTTTGTGGCGTGGGCAGCATTGGTATCTGCATGGGCTCCTATGCCAAGAAAGTCATCGGCTTCGAGCTCGTGGAGGCTGCTGTAGAGCGCGCGAAGGTGAACGCACGCTTGAATGGCTACTCTTCCAAGGACATGCAGTTCTTCTGTGTTGACTTGGCCAAGAACTGGCAGGAGGAGGAACTGCTGGAGAAAGTAGCTGCAAACTCAAGCGATGCTGCCAGTCTTCCCGACGTGGTGATTGTCGATCCACCGCGCGCCGGGCTGCACAAGAAGCTCGTCAAGATGCTACGACGCATGGCACCACGTCGCATTTGCTACGTGTCGTGCAATCCCCACTCGCAAGTGCCTGATCTCGAGGCTTTGTGCGCCAAGGCCAAGCCCGAAGCTGGCGAGTTTGGCTCGTATCGCGTGCGATACCTACAGCCAGTCGACATGCTTCCGCACACCCCGCACACCGAGACCATCGCTTGGCTGGAGCGTTGCGATTAGTCACCAGGCAGCCGAGTACTGCTATCAATAGAGACAAAGTTGACAAGGGAACGCGACAACAATCGCTATTTCAGTCGCGCTGTAGAGGAAGACAGTACCCACTCAGTGCAGCCCCCTTGCCTATGAAAGTGTGAAGAGCGCGGCTTCTGCATGTCGTCGACCAAAAGCGCCAGCAAGCAGGGCCCCGATGAAGCTACGACGATGACGTTGCCGCCTGGATCAGGTACGCGTCCTGGTCGACACTATTATCGATCGCATCAATGTGACCAGTTCCTTGATGGAGCGACGCAGGGCAACAACGCACTGGGTGGCCACCGGAATCCGACACCCCGCGCCTGCGACGGCATGTGAGCGAGGTGACTCGGGTATCGTCCTTTCACGCCGACGGGGGCAGCAGCACCAAGCAGCGGCGCAGTCTACTGGCCACGCAGGACTCACGGAGAGACATCATCCGCAGGGGCTCCGTCCAGGAGCTCGCGCACAGCGAGTTCGACGCCGCGGGGCTCGCCACCGACTCGGACAAGTCACGAAGCTGCTGCGTTCAATAGCCCGGTGTCACGCTGGCAGTGTGTCCAGATAGCGCCAACAGCAATAGATAATAGATACTGTACTTGGAAGTAGATGAACAGCAGCTACGTGCCTAGTACAGGTAATAACCGACCAAAGGACGATTTTGCCTCCGCTCCGACGCGCGTGCGTAGGAAGCTGGTGAGCGCTTTGCTTGCGAGAATCGAGTACCACTCCGTTCCGTTATTATGCACACGTACAGGTACTTCGTAACAAGGTTTTACGAGTTTTCCAGTGTTTTTTACGTTCTTGGGCTCAAAAGAAGCAGAACGATCATACGGTTCTTTTGATGTGGCCATTGCCACGGTCTTTGTGTGCCAATAAAGAGACAAAAGACAAGAAGTAAGTAAAAAGGCCTCGATCAAAGCCGTTTTTACAATCTGGATGGATTGTTAGTGGCCATTTTTTGTTTAATCATACTTAAATCAAGTTGTTTTTGCGTGCTATTTTTCCGGAACAACCAAAAGAGTGGTACCGTGCTATAATAACGGAACGGAGTGGTATTGTACAGTAATCAATGCCCAGCGAAAGTCACCGGACTTCGCACCGGAATCGTGAGATTCGCGGCAGCTCGGCTGCGACGATGACGATGCGAAGGACCTGCGCGGCCTCGAGGCGGTATATTGATACTGTACACGTTGTAGCGCAGTCGATGCGCTGGCCGTCAGCGTGGGCTGGCACCATGGCGGCGTCGGAGAACAGCCGCGTTCAAGTTGAAGTTGCACCGAGCACACGCGTCGCGGCGCGTCATGAGTCATCCGAGGGACGGGTTGCTACCTGCCGGGACGCTCCAGGGGCGCTGCTGCCAATGGCAGCCGCC
>JAIKVD010000455.1:0-19194 GCA_024679075.1 Phytophthora uliginosa
GCACACCGCACGCACCGATGCCCAAGCCCGCCTCGACTGTAGGCGACGACGCCCAACGGGCCACTGCCGCCTCCACGTCCACGGAGAGCGCAGCGCGCACAAAGGAAGAAACCTGCTTCAAAGAAGCCCGCCGCGAAGAAGCACGTCGCGAAGCAACCCACCAAGAAGAAGACCGCCGCGAAGCAGCCCGCTACGAAGAAGGCCACCACGAAGCCGAAGCGACACATCGGAACGACATCCGCGAGAATCAGCAAGCGCAAGGATGTGCTGCTGCTGGTTCCCCACGAGGAGAAAGCAGCAGCGAGTCCGACACGGACACTCCGAATCCCGGGCTCATTACCGGTGATGAGTCCTCCTCGGACGACAGCAAGAAGGCTCCAGGAGCCACGAAGTCCGGAGCAGCTACTACTGCTAATGCAGATGTTTGTAGTAGTAGACGCGGGCGAGAGCGACGGCTTGAGTGCGAGGGCTTGGGTGATAACTGGTACAGCAACTTGGCCTTACCCAAATCGCAGTCTGAGCTGACGGTCGAGCACTTGAGGGAGAATTGCGGCAACGTGGGGAAGATTGTCGACTTGGGCTTGGGAAAGAGCGACAACGCGCAGACACGGACGTATGCAGCAGCGCCGCGAGCACAACTGCAACAATGGGACTTCGGCGCAGCGACGGCAGTAGCACGGACACGTACCGCGACAAGTCGGTTCCAGGGGGCGGGGCGAAGTCAAAAGCCTTGGAGCAACACACGGCGAATGTAAGAGTGGCAGAAATATCCTGTTGCTGGGAGGAGGAAGCGAGGTCTTCAACGTAGCATCACCATTGCAGTTAAATAACCTTCGATCTTCAACGTTAATATCAAGTTGTGAATAAGGAATATGAACGATTATAATCGTTAATATCAGTCATATTAACGGTGAATTGCCAACACTAGTATTTGCCATTTAAGTACGTCAAGTACTCGGCGCGTCGGCTCTCCCACGTGAAGTTCGACGGCAGCAGCATGTTATCCTTTGCGCTGTAGTACCTGCCAGTGTGTGTCCCTCCACTTTGTTCATCCGGACGCGAACGGGCACCACTCTATCGCTCGTAGCGACGCGCCTAACTGCGTTAGATGCGCATGCTTTCCGACCATACATTGTTTACTGTAGCCCATCATGCCCTGGAGTCGCTCTACCTCACCCGCAAAGGGAACCGCCGTCCCCACCAACTCAGATAGCGCAGCATGGCTGCGCCCAGACGAGGAGCCACTGCTGACATTGCCGTCGTCGTCCGAGTTGTACGCGTCTCTCGCAGCAAGGCTACCTGCGCCAGTGTGGTGGAGTGAGTCGGGATGATTTCGGAGTTGTGCCGCTGGCGCCCGCGTGGGATCAGATAGCGTGACGGATACCAATATCTACCGGTCGGTCATAAGTACCAACTGATTGGTACCGACCAAGATCGGAACGTACCGGTGTATACCGGTTTGGCCCAAGACCCAAACCCCGATTCGGCTCCACGGTTATATTGAGAGCAAGTGAACCAATCCTCAAATGTGCCCATGCAACGACAGCGCCAGAACTACCGGAACAGATGTAAGAGCGTACCAGCGACGGATGGATGAGAGCTCGAGGGAGCTGTAGAGGCAGTCAGGTAAGACCGATAGGCAAGGTAGGCAGAGGAGTAGATCAGTCAGTCCGCAATTAGAGCTCAAGAGCACAAGTCCAACACCAAGGCAATACACTTTGTCGTCCACGACTTCCCCGTTGCTAGAGCCAACGACTACCTGCTGTAGAAGAATCGACCTCGGCCGCTCAAGACGTTGCACGGGGCGCTACGACGGAGTCGCTGCGTGTACTCGACCCCCCACCAGTATCTGACAGAAAGGCACTTTAAATTAGCCACGTCGAGGCGGAGCAAGCGAAAGGGCCGAGCTACCGACGGAGAAGAAGGAGGCGTGCAGCAGGCAGACGATAGGGCCAGCAGCCCGACCACGAACGGATCGCACAGACGCATTTCCCGGAGCGAGACGGCGGCACATCGAAGCAAACGATAGGGCAGAGGTGTGACCAAGAACGGACCGTAAGAACGGATCGGAAGAACGGACCGCAGCGGCAAACGATAGGGCCCTGCGTAGACCGGAGAAGGAACCAAGAAGAGACAACTCCTCGGCCGCGTGAGACGCCCATCCTCGCGCTCGCCAACAACAACCAACAACAAGACTTCAGAGTGACGTGACTGTCACCTGCAACAACAACTGCCGACCTACCATCCCTGGAATTACGCTAGCGAAGTTCTGGGAGATTACGTGGCGTCTACTCGCGATAACGAAGACGCTGCGTTTGTGAGTCGAAGACGGAGCTGAGAAGACCACAGAACGGTTTTCAAGGATCCCACTTCACCACACCAGTGTCATAGTCGCTGTCGGGCCCTCCAAGCAGTCCGGACCAGATGTCCTCTGGGACGGGGGCTGTCTTCTTTTGTTCTTTTCTCGAAAGCGCTGGAATCATCCGATTTCACCTCACCCAACTTCAGAGGCCTCTAGCTAAAAACCTCAAAAAATACGTAATGATACTTTTGAAAAAGGCACCTCATATGCGGCTTGACAGCTGTCGTTGAGCTGGCAGCCATCCGTAGTAATGTCCGAGCAGCATCGAGCGCTCCTGTTCGACGTACGCGCTCCGCTCGGGCCGAGAGAAGCTGGTGTCGGGTCACGGGGTATATCCGACACGCCCGTCTCGGCCTCGCAAGGCGCATAAGACATGTCCCCACTACTGTCTACGCTCGGGAAACATCTGTACGATGTACGAGGAGGTTTAGGAGGCCACGAGTACCGTCATCGTGCGACCTTGCTACAGCGTCGATGTAAGCTATTGTGTCTTTCTGTCGTTATGCGCTCGGTTTTAATCCTCTTCATTGGACTTGGGGCTCCAACGGAGGTACTCTAATCTAACCTTGTTTTCCTCCTAAATCGTTTAGGGTTGGGCTAAGAACCCGTGCACTGGAGAAGCTGTAGCCAGGAAGACTCGCCGCCACTGGAATTCCCTGCGTGGGTGAATTGCCCGAAGCGCTGCACAGCAACGAACGTCGATCGACTGAGACGTCGCAATTGCCCCCCTCCCAGTCAAGCACTACTGCTTTTAAGCCCACCGCAAGACCATGAGCGTGGTGGTGCGTAAGCGAAACAGCGGTAAGTACGGCGTGTTCTGCATGAGGTCGAACGAGTGTATGCCGCAGCTTAGCTGACTGTCTAGCGTGTTGGGCGACTACAAGAGCGTGGCCGACCGCCTCACCAAGGGGGGATGCTACGTGCTGGGTCCGTCGAAGCTTGAGCTGCTGATCGACTGGACGTCAGAGTGGGTGGAGGAGACGCACACCGACATCTGCGAGGCGGTGGACGAGAGTCTGTCGGTGCCGGGTCTGATCCTGCTCTGCAGCGCGCTCGAGGATGGCAAGGCGGGCGCAATCGCGAAGCTCGTGGGCAGCAACGCCCGCACGGTCATGATCACGGCCGACAACGCCATGTGTGGCCACTATATCGCACAGGAGAGCGGTATGGTGGCGTCCAACTCGCGCGGAATCGTGGGCGAGAAGGTGTCGAGGGAGATCAAGAAGCTGGTGTGACGCGACGTGGACTCGGAGGAGGAGGAGGACCCGCCGGTGGTGATGCACCTGGTGAAGCAGGGAGCGGACATGGAGCTATCATGAACGCTGCGTTCATCGCCCTGGTGGAGGGCGTGATGATGCAGATACGGGACCCCAGCTTCAGCGCAATGGTATGTATCATAGCTATCAACTCTTACTGCGGTATGGATTGCACACTCACTATATTATGTATGTCACTCAGATGGTCTTTTGAGGTTGCGAGTGAGGTGCTATGCAGCCCGCATCTGGTGTCGGTCGCTAGCTGCATGGCAGAGGAAGCCATCGTAGTTTCGGAATCTTATCTAATGCAATGCAAGTGCGATTTAGTTTGTTTGTTTGATGCTAGCACTTCAGTATTCGTCGCCGAAAGCGCAATGCAGGTACCCCCGACCAACTGAATGTGCGACTGACTATCAAGACCGGAGACCCGCTAACTGCTTGCAAGGACAAGATAGCTCCCATCGACGTCCTCTTTCAAGTCGCAACATGATACTGTGGCTTGCGAGGAACCGTCGAGTATATGTTTGCCCGCCAACTTCCAAACGTGGCGTCCTGACTTCGATCTGTATCTGAAGCCAAGCAATAATGCGCCTCAACGGGATTTTTCGGTCATTCATGAAGGGGAACGCAACTTCAAAGTCGAGCTAGAGACAGTGTGGCATACAGCACGCCTGCGTAATAACGGCCAAACCGACTTCCGACTGAAGGTATTTGTGTACGTCCCTCGTCCAAAATGTGCCACTACACTGCAACGTGCTACGGCAGCACGCGTTGAAAAGCAAGCCCCACGAATCGCAGAATTTGTGCGGGAGCATGCAATTGCAGCTAGACCAGCTACCCAACGCTACACGAGTGTCCGGCAAGCCAGATTGCCGGAAGAAGCTCCGATTCAGACGCCCGAAGACACGACATTTCGGCAACTCGAGTTGATCGATCAACAAGAAGAAGCAATACTCACGGAGCAGCTTACGTCTGTACTTCGCAAGTACGGGTGGTCTGCTCGTAATACTCCTGCAACCGCAACTCTCCCTTTCAGTCGGGGAAGCCGCGTATCGGTGCTTGCTGCACTTGATGCGACTGTTTTTTTTGCGTGGGGTAATGTGGAGGACACGTTCACGCGACAGGGTTACCACAACACCTTCAAGACCAATATATTGCCTTTCCTGAACCCATGACCACTACCGAGATCGATAGTGGTCATGGATTATGCAAAGATCCATATGTATAAGGAGCTCCAGGATATGATCAGCTCAACTGGTGTATTGGTCTTCTTTCTACCTCCTTATTCACCAGACCTCAATCCAATTGAGGTAGCCTTTTCGCTGTTAAAGCGATGGATCCAGCGCCACGGAGAAGCAGCTTTCCCTAAAGATCCTCTCACCGTTCTCAAGGTCGCAATGTACTGGTGCACACGCAAGCAAGAATTAGTTGGAAAAAAAATATATCACCACTGTGGGTACTGTGCAAACAAGCTTTCGATTAAAATCACAAGTCAATGAACTGCACTTCCTGCTGCGTCGTTTCTGTTGTCTTGTTAGCGGTGATCAATATCCACCATGTCAACCTCTGGGTCCGGAATGGCGTTGTTCGATGGCGCTCTATATGGTGGGCGAAGTGGATACGACGGCAGCTCTAGCGCCAATCTCAAGTCCGCCACGTTCATCTTGAGAGGAATATGAACCCCCTCGAAGATGACTCTGATGATTTGATTGTAAAGGAAACTGAAAGCGCAATTTCAAATTACCTCGCGTCCTTTGAAGTCTCGTCGACAAACACTAACTGGTGACCCGCTGTAGTATGGTAGCAAGCGCTGGACATACTCTCGGCGCTCTTGCGGAAGCCCCTCGCTGGCTCGTTTGGTCAGCACCTTGCGCGTAAGCCGCGAATCGAACCGCAGCGCGCGGCAAATCGTCGAGTCCGACAGGTTGTGCAGGCTAAGAAACTTAGCTCGTAGTTCGAGCCGCAGCTCCTCGAAGTAAAAACACGGGTTAACTTTAACATACTCCTTGACAAACGCACACACGTTTGCAGGCCATCTCGAGGTCTTGTTCTTGCGTAGCTGGTGGCTTGACAAATTTCCGGTGTTTCTAAAAATCGGTACCAGCGCTCTAAGCTGCGCAACGACAGTCCTAAGCCTACGCTCACCGTGCTCATATCCATGTTGTAAACGTAGACGAGGACAATAGCACGACACCGAATATCGAGAGAGAAGGTCATTTTGCGAACACCACAGTACCGTCTTATTGTACTAGTCCTCTCTTCGCGATTGCCCGAATGGCGTCTCAATGCGCGCCAAACGGGCAAACGTAGTGGGATAGGTAGTTCCTGCGTGAGTGCAAGAGTCCGTTTAGGCCAGTAAAAATCGAGCGATTGGATTGGCTGCTAATTTGCTGAAACGTTGTTGCTCGTGCAACTAAACGGAGGTGGACACCTAGCCCTCTGCTCAAAGGAGGCACTTCCCGGCATCAAATTCGCCAAAAGAGCTGCAAAGCACAATACATGTCCGGCTATCCTCGACCTGCCACCACCTCTGCCCCAGAGTGTCTGACCGCGCAGACGGGCGAATATGCGGCTTGGCAGCGGTCGTTGAGCGGGCAGCCATTCCGGATTAACGAGCGTCCTAGCAGCCCCGAACGCTCCTATTCGACGCACGCGCTCCGCTCGGGCCGAGAGAAGCCGGTGTCGGGTCACGGGGTATATCCGACACGCCCGTCTCGGCCTCACAAGGGGCATAAGACTTGCCCCCCCCCTCGATGACTTGACTGAGGCTACTATCATCCTGAGCGTATCCCGTACGTTGAGCACGGAATCTCCGCGCTGCCAGACGGCCGGCCTTGAGCTCCACGATGACGGACTACCCACTCAAACTCTCGATCTTGACAGTCTGGGGTAGAGGTAGTGGCGGGTCCAGGTTAACCGGACATGTACCTGAACTCGGCATCGACGCGATGTTGCACGAGGGGGATACCAGTGAACGGTTTAGACGGTCCCGGACATCGTACGCCCGGTTACCTAGCGTAGCAAATTGCGGGGGCAAGTGTTCCGCGCCTTGAGCGGCTGAGGCGGCCGTGTCGGATATACCCGGTGACTCCACTGAGGCTACTATTAACCTGAGCGGGCCCCGCACGGTGAGGAGCTCTCCGCGCTTCTAAGACGTCGCTAGGGTTTAGGGTTTAGTTCTTCCGGGACTAAAAAAGTGGACATTGGACCACCTGGGGTTTAGCAGCACGAGCGTATCTGTACAACGTACGCCCTCTGGACGGGTCGATTGTAGTCGTGGTTGGGGCACCAGGCCCAGAGGAAGTTTTTTAAGCACCCGGGGCTAGTCTCCGATGCCGGGCCCCCGGCTGGCTCAAAGTATTTCATAAGTTCAGGACGTTCCACATGTACGGCTCATGAAATAGTCGAGCGTGCTTATTGATGCGTTCTATCGGGTCAGACAGATGAACGGGTTGTGGAAGCGAATCCGTAGCGCCTCGAAATCTAGAGTACATCCACCTCTCTTCTCTAATTATAATATTGCCGTATTCACTCAACGTAGCTAATTTCAACCCGATCGTGGTACGTTCGAAGGCCTCCCAGAATGCTCGGACCTTGTCCATAGTAGAACTGTCCGAGGGAAACAGTTGGATCGTCCGGACGGCATTCTTAATGTGGGACGGTATCCCATAATGGAACGGTGAACCCCGTGGCCAGCGTCGGCACAATGTAGAAATGTGATGGAGTCGACTCGGGGCGGGGGCGCCTCTGGTCGACGCATAAGGCCGGGTGCGAGGGCGTGGCTGGACGGGCAACTCCTACTTTCAGGGGATAAGCGCAGTAACCCATGTCATTCGTAGTCGGCACGTCTCGGAGCGTATATTTACCGTACGTAATATAAAGATAACCGTGCTTAATCAAGGAGTCGGACCGGAAGTAGAGATCGACATCGCACTTCCAGGGGTAGGAGAGCCGGCACAGATAGGAACCTTAGGATGAGAGGGCGACATCGAGTACAACCTTCCCCATTCGCTTCCGACGTACAGGGTCCCGGCCCCGGCTGCGGGAATGTTCGTTCTAGGATTCGTCCGCGGGGCTCCCATCGATGCATCATCTTCAACTCGTAAAGCTGATCTATAGTTTATGGAATAGAGTTCAGGAGCGCTCGGGGCTTCCGCCACGTTGGGGACCGCGTGAGCAGCAATGGGCCTCACATCTGTCGACAGGACATATCGGCATGACAGCAATGATCTCGCCAGCTCTCTGTAGTATATATAGGGCAGCCGCCAGGCCATCTGGGGTAGTATCGCCAAGCCAGCGGGGGGGGGGGGGGGGTTATCTGGCGGCTCCTCCCTTAACAGGAGTACTACTGGGCGCTTCGGCAGCAGGATCAGGAGTCTGCTTGCTGCTTGCCACTACTACACCCAGCAGAGAGAACCCCCACAATCGTTGAGTCTTCTTGTTCTCGAGTGACGCCTTGTATCATGGTCGCTCTTGTCAGGTCAATCGCCAAACCTCTTCGCACGTACGAGAGATAAGCTCCCAACGACTCAGAACACTCCCAAGTTAGTTTCGCCAGGCGACTCTCGTCACCACGACGACATATGACTCCACTACCAGCCTTGCACGAATTCCTTTCCAGCTAACAGCGTACTCTACTGCTTCACCACGTGTCGCGTGCCCTCTCCTGCATGGGTCGAGTACCCTGGAGATTTTAAGGGACCGAGAGATGGCTTAACAATGTCTTTGTTAGTTGGATGTTGTTATTGGCAGGGAAGATTCACGACTGACTATTAAACACAAGGGTCGGCCGGCTTTGACCGCTCCCTCGGCTAAGGTAGACACCTCTCCTTTTCAAGTCCCCGGAGACCGCTGCCCTGCCATCTGCCCGAACACGCCCAACTTCAGCGCAGCTAGTGGGTTAAGCGTAGGCTTAGAAACCGATCTTATGGCTCAAAAAGAGACCCTGTTTTATACGAACGCGTAGAGCTGAACCAGCTATCTACCCCCCCCTCCTATACGCCAAGCTGCCCAGTCAAGGGAGGCCACCGCGCTGACGTCGCTTGCCTTCCTTGACAAATTCTTCTGACAGCCGATCTCTTTACATATTGCCATACGAGGAGCGCAATGTGCATGGCCGGCATTCGGATACGTTAGATGGAGCTGAACGAACAGCGTAGAACATGAACATTAGGATTCGAATAAAACGCCCAAGTTTTATTGCTGGTATATGCTAAGCTTACTGTTCGATCTTTTGCTTCTTGGAGTGTCCGCGAGCGACATGACTCCTGAATAAAGTGCCATGTAAGAGCGTCCGCACACGTTGCAGACGTATTGTTCCTTCGTCTTCGGCGGAGCTCGACGTGTTAACTGGTTCTTCGCAGCCTTCGGGTTGTACTAGCAGTAGCGGCGATGGCAACGGATTGCATTTGATTCCTCCATCTTAATCCCGCAGTACTGACAGTCGAAGTGTGGAGAACGAACGTTGGAGACGATGCCAGGTTCCCATTTGTGACCACGATAAGTCAGGTAGCAGTGAATCCGGTGGTTAAGCCGGTCATACGCCATGCCGTAATGTATCGGATCGCCGCGGAAGATGATGCAGAAGCCGACGGGGATGTCGATGACACGTGACTTGGTTTCATCTATGGTGCTTGTACACCCGTCGTAGACACGAAGCTGAGTGCCATGCTCCAAAGCACACACCATGCTCGCTGGTATGCGGCCTTGCTTCTTGGTCATCTCCATCACGTCACTTGGATAGTCCTGGTGGCTTTGCTGCTCCTCTCCACCTGGGTGAGAAATCATGAAAGAGAAGACCGAAGGAATCCACTGAGGGTCTAGGCAGGCGGTGATCCGTTTTAGTGCAACTTTCAAATCTGTACTCGCGCGATTTGGCCTCGGACTTTGCCTCCGCTTAAACGCTTCGTCCCAAATATGCAGGTACGGTCCCAACCGTACTAATCCAATTTCATCAAAACAAATTCAGTAGCGTAGAACTCCCAGGCACATGGGAACCCAGAGTCCTAACGACATCGTTGCGGACGTCATTGCCGTCACAATCACCACAATCTTACAGTAGAGACGTCCACCAGACATCATTCCGACTTTCATTGAGGAGCCATAGTACCCATACTTGAGCCACTAACGTTAGCGTTCCGAGTACTAAGAAGACAGCTAGGACACGAGTCCACGAAGCATGCTTGTGTTCTTCCGCAAAGCGTTCATCGTGGAGACCTTGGAGCTCCCCGACTTCGACGGAAACACCCCCGTAGACTTGCACAGCATCTTCACGAGTACCAACATCTTGTTCCACCATCTCCAAAGTTACTGCATGCACCCAGTCGGAGGCGGGGCTCTCCCCGACTTGGACGAGACCACCACAATGCAGATCAGCGCCCTCACAAACGTGGCATCCACCTCCAACGTCTCGTTCGTCGGAACTCTCACATCGTACCATACTCAATCGAGAAGTACTCATTTTAGCATGGTCGTTCCAAATGAAGCCATCTCCACCTCCGACGTCTCGTTCGTCGGGGTCTTCAGTCTGTACCATATAGATTCGAGGAATACTCGATTTGACGAGGGCGTTCTCGCGCATGCTCTTCTCGTTCGCCCACACGGAAGGCGCGTCACTCACGGGGTCATCTAATTCTGTAAGTGCGCATAGTCTCGCATGAGGTGGAGGAGATCCCGCATCGTCCTCCTTTGTAGTGTTTTCTTCAGGTTTCTTAGTAGTCTCTTCAAGCTCGGTAGGAGCAACGGGGTCCGTGGAATTAGTCGTCGTGGCCACCACCCGTTCTCGTTGAGCAAATGTAGCGTCTTCATCTACGTACCAAGAACGGATCCAGTATCAGCGTTCTCTGGAAGCATCTCCAGGGGTAGGTTCAGTCGTGTCACTTAGGGTTTTGGGGTCGTCCAGTTCGGCGAGTCCGTTCGCTGACAAGAAATTGGTATGCAGGTTCTCATTTAACGCAGGAGCACCAATGCCCTCGGAAGAGCTCTCTAGCTTCACTGGGACTTCAGATTCTTGGTTCTTAACTCCTGATATTCCAAATTCAACGTTATCTTGACAGGCAACGGCTCGAAGCACCGATACTTCGCACCCATATTCCAAATTCAACGTTATCTTGACAGGCAACGGCTCGAAGCACCGATACTTCGCACCCGTACACACGCTCACAGTAGCAGTCTTAATAGTTTCCTCATGTTCGACAGGTGCCTCACCGTTAGGAACGGTAGCAACCTCGTCTGATTTGCACTTCACCGACGGGCCTTCCTCCACGAAGGGCTCGGTGCTCGGTACGCTGGGCGTACGAACGTCATTCTCCACGGCGTTCTCGGGTACGCCTGCATCTTCATCCTTCACAATAGTAGCAGCCAGGATCGGGTCTTCTGAGTGTTCCTTGGTCTGGTCCTCTGACGCAGACGGCTCAAAGTAAGGCACGCCCTCCAGTTGGTTAACACTATCACGCTCCCCTCGGGGAGGTTCGTTCTTCACAGGTTGTTCACGCTTCCCTCGGGAAGCTTCGTTCTTCATAGTTTGTTCGTAGTGCCCGGATCGTTCTTCACAGGTTGTTCACGCTTCCCTCGGGAAGCTTCGTTCTTCATAGTTTGTTCGTAGTGCCCGGAGCGTTCCCAATACGCTGGTCCCGCAGCGTTCACAGCATCTTCATATTGCACGGGGCGTTCCCAGTCCACAGCCCTCGGTGCAGCCATTCGTTCTTCATGTTGCATGGGGTGTTCCCATTGGACAGACCCCCACGCGTTCGCAATCTCAGTCTCATTCACAGTACAGTTCATAGGGTTGTAGTAGTGGTTCGGCACGGCACCCACCATGCCCAGAAATCCAGAAGTGTTCTGGTTCTGAGCAACCATTCCCATTCCAGCCGTAGCGATCCACCCAGTGTCGTTCCCCAGGCGAGAGGAAGAAGTGACACTCCTATCTCCTCCCTCTTGCCACCATCATTGCTGGGCCAGCAGTTGCCCCTGAGTCAGCACGTTAGCCTGAGCACCCTGGGTCATCATCTCTTGGAACGCTGGCACCGTCGGGCATCGTGCAGCGAAAAGATTTGTCTGAGGTCGCTAGCGGGTGTACTAATCGAAGCGTTCTGCAGACCCTGAGGAGCTTGGCTCTCATACATTGCAGCGGCGAATGCCGTTTATTTCTGAGGATACGGGCCCCGCATAAACTCATGTTGCTGTTGCATGATCAAGTTCTGGTTCTGCTGTAGCATCTGCATCGTCTGCATGATGATCGTGTTATCCGTAGCGGGCTTGGAAGCAATCTCGTCGGCAAATTCCGCGTCATTCTCGGCGGGCAAGTGCATGTTCTTATAGAGTAAGACATTCACAGCTTCTTGAATAGAGTTTACCATTGTCGTACGGAGCACCGGCTTCCACTCCGAGTTCCGTAGCCCAGCTAGGAAGTACTGACACCTCATCAGAGGGTCAAAGCACTGAGCATCGTCACAGATTCCAGAGATCCAGTCACCCCACACTTCAGCCGACATTCCTCGAGACCGCTTCACCGTACTGAGGCGTTCCATCATCTGCAGAGGTGTCAGACATACGAACTGGTTGTGAAACCGAATCCGCAGCGTCTCGAAGTCAGAGATGTTGGAGTGTAGCCACCATTCCTCGGCAGACTTGCCTCTCAGTCACCCACGGAACGCATTGAGGCGTAACGTCTCGTTCAAACCAACAGAAGCTCTCTCAAAAGCGTTCCAGAACGCTCGAGCCTTTTCCGCGGTAGAGCCGTCCGAGTAGAATGGCTGAATCATCTTGATAGCGTTCTTGATGGGTGAAGGCACACCAACAAACCCAGAGAACAGTGCACCTTGTCCAGAAAGAGTTGGGTCATGGTAACTCTGCTTACCAGTACCTGGTGAAGTGGCGTGGCTACCCAAGTAGTCATAACGTGTGGGAGCCTGGTAGTCGCCTCGAGGAGGACTGCGCCGACCTCGTGGCCGCTTCTGAGCGTGCCAACGGAGCTGGTCGGCGGTAACGCAGCCAAGAACACTCATCGGTTCTATCGGCTGTGACTGCCAAGACTTGTATCTTCGGTATGACCTCTTCGAGGATGACCCTGGGGTTGGCATGTGCCGTGTTGAAACACGGACCAAGGAGTCTAACATGTGTGCAAGTGTTAGGGTGTGGAAACCCCAGCGCGAAGGGCTTCGCCACGTGTCGTCAGCAATCACCTTCGCCATGCGAAATCAAAGACGACGCTGAGCCAGCCAGTCGATTCGGTACGGCGATTCCAGGAACTCGGGGTGGGCATAGCCTACGTGGCGCAGCCAGGTCTTGAACTCCGAATCATTGGTCTGACGGGCCAAGCCGGCGAGCACGACCGGGCATTTGTCGCATTGTGGCGCCCCAGGACCAGGGCTTCGTAGCAGACGATGATACCAGGTACAGTATCACTACGATGGTGTCGAGTATCTGTATGAGCATCTGTATCTGTCATAGTGATACAGCCTTAAGCTAAATCGATACCGTATCGATCTAATATGAGGAGGGGTTTCAGATCTATAATGATGCTCTGTGTGTGGTGTACTGCGTGAAATCACCGTGGCGCGACGCCCGCAGTGTGTTCAGAGTTCATTTAGCGCTTATGAGTGAACCCGAGTGCGCCGACGAGGATGTCGATGTTGTGGCACCAGCGTCCTGCGTCAGCGAAGACAGCAGTGCGGCGATTGTCGACAAGTACGGAATTCCAACCGTGATCGAGCACGCTCCACAAAATGCCTTCACCCCGATTTGGCAGTTCATCCATCAGCTTGCAGCCCCACAACCAAACCTACTCAAAGCAAATCAGCCGTTCACGCACATTTGCATTTTATGCGCTCACAAGAAACGACAATCCGATACAACGGCTACGTAATGGCAAGCGTGTCTGATGCGTCAAGGCTCAGCCTCAAACGCAAAACTACACATGCTCCGTCAGCATGAAGATCATCCCTTCTCTGTAGTAGAGGCCAATAGAATAAAAACACAAAAACTGGCTAAAGTAGAAGCTCATGACAAGCGGAGTGCGTCGGAGCGTCAAGTTCCTTCGAAGCCAAAAAAACAGCGTACCCTGGAGCAGGCAATCGCAGTTAGCAACGATGAGCTTCGAATTCTGGCAACGCGGTGGCTTTTGTCGTCGTCACTGCCACACGCATCGACCCAAAATGCCGAATTGCTGTACATGCTTCGACGACTCTCGAACCAACCCGACCTTGTACTCCCGGCACGAGAAACATTTTACGAGTTTGCTGAAGCTGATTTCCAGAGTTTTATCAACCTTACGTCCGAGTACTTGCAGGAAAAGTTCGCAAAGGCGAGATACATACCCTCCGTCGCCTTGCTGCACGACCTGTGGACAAACGCGTCCAACGTGAACGTTGTCGGGGTCACTGCCATTTTATCGACTCTCAATGGAGATTGGTATCGCTTTCTCTTCTAGCGAGACCAACCATGCTGGTCACGCGGCTTGTATTGTGGCTGGAATCGTGAAAGAGAAAATTCAACAACGATACAGCATCGACATCGAATCGTACGCGCGCTTCACGGTGAGTGACACCACCGGCAGCGCCCGTAATGTATCAGATCACTTTGACAGCACTGTAAATTGCCTGATGCATCTTCTGAGTATATGTCTTCTCTACGCGTTGGGATTGAACGAAAATACGAGTCAAGACGTGTTACTCCTGGTGGCAAATTTAGGGAGGGTTTCCATGTCATTCAGCTGCTCCGAGACTTGGCTACATTTTTCACGTCGCCATTGCATCAAGGAAAATTAAAGCAGCTCAAGGAGATGTACAATCTTCCTCGAATCAACACTTCTATTGACGCGAAGACAAGGGTAGGATATGCAACAACGCTGTTGCGACGAAGTGTGTATAACCCCTATGCCTTCACGAAGTACTTCGAGATGGCTGCTTCTAACGAGCAGGCAACATTGCAGAAGTTGTCAGGCGAGGATTGGAATTCGATAGTTGAAATGGAAGCCATCACGAACCAGCTTGCACAATTCAGCCTTGGTGAGGTGCAACGAGCGGGTATCTCCAGTTCGTACGCTCTACTCTTCCGTAAGCTACTGGGTATGACGCTCGAAATGATAAGGTTTCCTTTGTCTGGTCTTGGAAAGGCCAGACGTTTCGAGTAGTGAATTTACTCAGCGCCTCGTGTTACGAGATGTATCGCTGTTCTCGGCTAATGGAAAACGGTGTCTAGCACGACATAAGGAGCAGTGGTTGCTTCGATTTCTACTTCTTGATGACAATGAGATAAAGGCGATGATGTTAAATCCAAGAATCAAGTCAAAGGCTTCAGCAATTGTAGATGACGCTGATGTGCTTGCTCATGTTAAATCCAAGAATCAAGTCAAAGGCTTCAGCAATTGTAGATGACGCTGATGTGCTTGCTCGTGTGGAGCGTGAATTAGTTCAAGAACATGAGACCATCTTCAATATGATAGCAAATTCAACACCAGCAAATTCAACACCTGATGTGGCCAACCGGGTCGGGTTCTCGGGAAGTAGTCTGTTTCGTATGGATCCAGACGCGAGTACCGCAATAAGTTCCCTCTTGGATGTTGAAGTGCCTTCTTTCGGCGAATCAAGTAGCCACGGCGAGCAGGCCAAGGCTGCTACTAGAGCGTGGGATAAGTGGAAAACCCTATCTGTGACTTGGCCATGCGAATCTAACGGCGGGAAGTACAACCTGCTGAAGCGCTACAGCTCCGTTGACGTTTTGCGGTGGTTCCGAGAGCACGGTGAGCAGGAATATCCCGCAATTGCAGTTCTTGCCAGGATTTATCTTGCTAAACCGATGTCTACGGCAGCCCAGAAACGGTTCTTTAGTCTAGCAGGCTACGACATCAACGATCTTCGGACCTCCTTAGATGACAATCGAGCGGAGCTGTTGTGCCTAATGAAAACTAACTACCAAGTGTACAAGACCCTGCTCAAAAGGCAGCAGTAGAATCCCATCCAGATATTTCTACTGTATCAAATACTGTAGCTCCATATTGATACATATAGCAGCATATTCCAATTCAATGTGCCACAGCATTCATGCGACGACTTTGCCAGTATCGTCTGTAATCGTACAGCAAGAACCGAAGCTGATACGAAGCCCTGCCCAGGACCAGGCCTTCGGTTCTGTCGGAGGTGCTCCCGGTAAGTTGTTCGCGGGTGCGAGGAGCGGGAGCCCCACTGTCACGCTTGACACCAGTAGCCTGAGAGGCAGCCTGGCGGGAACGATCGCTCAGGTGCTGCCTGTTATCAGGCTGCTGGGGGGAACACCCTCATCAACACCAGCGTTGGTGATGACTTGTGGTTCCCGCTCGGTGTAAGGGCTGGCGTCTCGACGAGATTGCTCTGATCCGCGGCCTTGGCGCGTGCCACCGCAGCAGCAGTCCTCGGAGTCATCGGGCTCCCGGGGTGTATGACACTGTGCTGCTCCGTGAGCTGTTGCGAAGCGCTAGGGTCCATGACCTCTCCAGCCTCTCGATCTCCATCGGAGGCCGACTCCTCGTAGTCGACCTGCAGGGAAAGGTCCTCCGGCGATTCAGGGCGCCCCCTCGGGGTCTCGGTCGAAGGCGCTGGGGTGTCGGAGCTATTAGAGGACGTCGCGCCATCGGCAAGAGGCTGATCGTCAGAAGCGTGGGCTCGAGGAGCACCCTTCCCATCAGGCGACGATGGGTTCGAGGCAGGCTTGGATCCCACCCCGGGGGCTTTCCCCTCGGTCGTGGCATCCGCGCGTCGTCGCGCACGACCGTATCGCTGTCGTCGTATTGACCAGTGCTTTTGCGCGGGTTCGTGTTCACGTTGCTGTAGTTGCTCGTGCCCGCACTGACGGACGGGGTCTCGTAGAAGCGCCGGCGCAGGTGTCTCTCTATCCTGATCAGTCGTCGGGGTGTTGCTGGCGACACGTACTGAACCCAGCATACGTTGACTACGAAGGCGTCATACCCAGCAACTTCTAGGAAAGCACGGTGTCACTCTCGTGGAAGTTTTGGCTATTCGTTAGAACGGCAATGGCACCACCGCAGCATGAAATTTGGAGCCTATTTAGCGTGGCCGTTGCTCTTGCTAAGGGTGTCAAGCCTCACCCAGATGCCAGTTACAACGCGTGTGTAGTGATCGTGAAGAACGCGCAGCCGTCGGGTAACATGCTACGGCATGTGCTCAAGTGCGACCAGCTTAATTCGTATTCAAAAGCGCGATGGCTGGAGTATGATTCACAACGTCGCCATCAAAGGGCAGAAAAGCTAGTGACTCCACCTAAACCACCTCGGACCACGACAGGAAGTTCCCCGTCAGCGACCAAACGCTTGTTCAGCACGCCTAAAACTGCATCACCCCGAACTAGCTCACGCAAAAAACGACGAACTTCCTCTCTGAAGTCACGCAAGCAGAAATAAGACGAAAATTTCCTGAGAGTTGCCATGGGGTTTATCGCAACAGGTATTCCATTTCGAGTAATTGACGACCCTCATTTTCAAGCCATGTTTGACTACAAGCTACCTTCTCGTCGCCAAATCTCGGGGCATTTGTTGGATATGATTTTCCAGCGTGAATTGATCAGGATCATTTCGATTATGTGTGGAGCTACGGAGTGGACCCTTGTGACGGATGGATGGTCAAATGTGAACGGAGACAGCATCATAAATTTTGTGTTCGTGAACCCGAAACTGCCGCCTATATTCTGGAAATCAAGCAACACTATGGTTGAGGTGCACACGGGACGCTACATAGCGGATACAATTCTAGCTACGATACGTGAGGTTGAAGACGCCGTTGGTAGACGTGTTGTCACCGCCGTAGTGACCTATAACGCCGCCAACATGAAGAAAGCGTGGAAGCTGGTTCGTAGGGAGCGTCCAGGCGTTGTTTGTACGGGTTGCACAGCTCACGGAATGAACCTGTTGATGAAAGATGTCTTCAAGCTATCATTTTTCAAGAATGTGCTCGAGAAGGCCCAGAAACGAGCTCGTTTTATTAAGGGGCGGCGCGGTCTCTGGTCTCGGTTTCGAGTCACCCAAAAACAACTAAAGACGAAAGGTGAAAAGCGCCGGCGTCGCTTGCTGACAGTGGCTACGCACGAGAAGTGTATCGCCAACGTCGTTCAAAATCGAGATGTCATCGCAGCAATTTTCGCTGACACGTCGTTTCTCAATAACTAAAAGGGTCTGACCTGGACGAAACCATTTTCAAGGACGAAGAACTCTGGCAGCATGTATCAATTGCGGTTAAGCTCATTCACCCCATTAATGTCAGCCTTGCAGCGTTTGAGCGCGAAAATTGCAGCATCTCGCTGGTTTATCATCAATTTCGGTGGCTGCGCAACCACGAAGTCTACACTAAGAACTTGGAGGCGTGCGGGGCGGGGCTGCAGCAAGAGGTACTATGCAAGAGTGGGAATCGCGCACATGCTCGATCAGACGAAGTCCATGGATGGCCACGACTCGAAAGAGTTGATCAATGCAGCCACGAATCTCGCCAAGAAATTAGGTATGGTGGAGGAGGACCTCGAAGATGCTTTCCATGAGCAGCTGTAAGAGTTTGTCTTGGAGAAATGCAACTGGACAGGGGAGGATCTCCGAGACAACAGTCGTTATAGCCCTCTGAATTGGTGGTCGCTACCCAACAAGCGGTATAAGCTGGTGCAGCAATTTGCGAAGTTATTGCTGTCTATCCCAACCTCGTCGGCTTCAGCATTCACGGATTCATTCACACGAAGCTACGCAATCGCCTCACTCCTGAGCGAGCCAGTAAGCTCGTGTTCGTGTATACCAACATTGCGAGGAAGTCTGAGGTGAATCACATCATGTATCAACTTTTCCCTGATGCCTGCGACGATAGTGATTTCAGCGATGACAGCGATAGTGATGATGAGGAAGACGTTCGGGTAGCTGCTACTGCCCCATCTACAGGTTTCATCCCGGTGATGCCAACTGAGGCGGGACCAGGTACAGCAAGGGTAGCAGCGCCACGAACAATGGAGGAAGGCGATGCGTTACGACCCCTGTACCTCTAACGCGGGCGCACCGTACGTGTCAAACAAAATAGTTGTAGATACGATGCCCAAATACATTGTCTCTTTGCTTAAGAATGACGTGCATTTCATTTCGGGGGCGTTTGCCTGTATCTAGAATCCTCGTTGCATCTGCTTTCTGCTGATGCTGTTTCTGCTGTTGCTGCTAACTTGATACCGGAACAGATCTTTGCGCTGGCCTTCGAGCCGCTGCTGCCTGATGGTGCCAATCTTGGACGTGATATCGGCTCTGGTCTTGATTACGGTTGTGGTGCCGGCGCCGGGCTTTGACGTGCTGTCGGCGCTCTCGGCACTGGTCCCGCCGATGGACTTGATGCTGCTGCCGCTCTACCCATGGTGCTTCTGCCGACTACGGTCTTGATGGCAGTCGTAGTGCCGCCGCTGGTCTTGGTGGTGCTTCCGCCTCCGGACTTGATGGCAGTCGTGGTGCCGGCCTGGGCTTCGACGTGATGCCCGCTAAGGTTTTGATGGCGGTCTTGGTGCAGGCGCTGGGTTTAGGGTTTAGGGTTTAGGGTTTAGGGTTTAGGGTTTAGGGTTTAGGGTTTAGGG
>JAIKVD010000456.1:0-19176 GCA_024679075.1 Phytophthora uliginosa
GATAGCCGGACCAGTCGACGGTGGTCCAAGATTCAAGCGCTTGGTCGGCCTGGGCGACGAGCTATTTTCGCTGGAGCTTGTGTGCGAACGCGTGGCCACCGATGACCTAGTGGCCGAGGTGTGCAGCTGCCCTGCTCGCGCCTGCTGCGATACTGCCTGAACGCGCTGTTCGTGGTCCGCCCGATGGTGATCGCGCTCTGCGACGATAACCTCCCACTGCGCGCGGTGGAACACGGCGTCGGCTTCGTCGGTTGCACGCTACATACGTGCGTATTCAGAGCGTCGCAGGTCTAGCTCCGACACCGCATCGTTCACCGTTGGGCTGCTGGCTAGGTGATGCTGCAACAGTTGCCGAAGGGCACTCTCGGCCTCAACAACCGCTGCAGAGGCAGCTTCTTCGTCCTCAATCGCCTGCCGCCAGGTCTCTTCGTCTGGCTCCATGGTTCGTACAAATATTGGCCGGATAGTTGAGTTTCACTCATCGTTGAATCTATATGGATTCTAATATAGTTTCTGGAAATTAAATTATTATGACTGACCTTATCAAGCCAATTACCAGCGACCATGACCTCATTGAACTCGCAGAGCGATTAAATGTGCACCTGGATGACATATTTGCGTCCAGTGAGATAAAAAAAAACCACTTTCGAAAAAAGGTACATATCTAATTCTACTAAGGCCACCTAATCTCGATGTAGGGCACTGGACGGCCGTCCATGATGGTGAATTCTTCGATTCAATGGGTGAGGCAGGCCCAACAAAGTATGGAATCGGTAAATATAATCCAAAGCAATTCCAAGGTACGTATGGCGATTACTGTGGAATATGGTGTATGCTGTGGTTATATTGCAAACAAAAAAATAAGATGAATCTACTCAATAGATTCAAAGATCTTAATTTGACTATTCTTTAAAAACAATGTTTCAATCTATATAGCAATAATATATCGCGAACTAACTATTTCAAGCGATGTACCAGCTCCAAAGCTGAGCAAAGCTTTCAAGACTGGTAAGGTCAGTCTAACCTCCAGTGAACTCAAGGGTAGCGGCTCCGTTATCCATCTCCACCCTGCTTCCTATGAGAAGGCACTCAAGGCTCGTAAAGCTGGTCGTGGTGTTAGACTCGACATCACTAGGCACGAAGTGAAGAAGGGCTACAAGAAGGCTCAATCTGGTCTAAGGTGTGGGGTGGCATCAAAAAGGGGTTTAAGTTCGCGAAGGACTCTGGACTCCTAAGCAAGGCTGTTGATGCTGCTGTTCCTGCTTTAGCCACCTATGCTGGACAACCAACAGCTGCTGTCCCAGCCAGAGCTGCGATCAAGTCTCTCACAGGTATTGGAGTTTATGACTCTGACAGCGATATGGAGGGTGGTCGCGTATCAATGGCGGATGTAAAGAAGGCAGCGAAGAATGTTCTTGGTTATGCTAAGCGAAGAGGAGTTCTGACAGATGTGGCTGATGCTGGTGAACGATACCTCCTCTCCAAGACAACCAAGCCTGAGCATGAAAATCTAATTAAGTCAATTCGAGGCAGGTCCGCCGACGTTATGGTGTCGGAGTAGCCAAACCACAGGTTAGGAAATTAGCGAAATGATCGCCTGAGATGAAGGCAAAGATGGCTGCGCTCAGAGCGAAGCGCAAGTCAGGAGGTAGCTTTAGATTGTAAGAAAAAAATAATATCAAAAACTTTATTGTTTTGGTCTCAGTAGGAGCATGATAGATACGGAAGTATCGCGGAAAATTACCGTTTTGGTTGTAGATGCTGAACGTAATCGTTGACCGAGCACCACTGTGGCAATTCATCCAGGCATACTGACTCGGTTTGTATGAAATCAATTTACCAATTTCAGCATCACCTCTATCGAATGCGCTGACAATATTACCAGAAGCAACATATTCATTTGTGATCAAATCGCAACGAACGATGTATGAACTGGTGGGGTGAATCTGTGGAATGATGTTTGACAGCTGAGCGCTGGCTACCGTAGTAGAAGCTGATGGGTAAGTAGCAGCAGCCAAGCCTAATACCTTTCCAAATTCAGCATTATCGATGATTAGTCGAGGAACGCGAGTCGTGGTAGGCAAACCAGTACCACCAGTAGAGTACAAGCCAGTGGCAGGTCTTGTCCAAGTACCACCGATCGTCGGAAAAGTTGTTGGAGTTGGGGAGAAATCGATCTGGCACGAGTAATAAACGCTGTTCTCGTTTACTGTCAGATAAAATACATTGTTCCCAGATGGATCGATCAAATACGCCCCAGCGTTAACGAGAGCCGTCTGGATGCTTTGGTTAATATTGTCATAAGAATATATGCCATCTGGTAGAGTGATGCCGATGGTAGAAGTAGTAGCTGTGGTAGGGACTTCAACTTTGAAACTAGTGTTCTGGAATTGCATTGAATCAATATTGTATTCGCTATTGTACATCGTAATCGATTGGATAGCGCAGACTACATCACGGAAGTCAGCTGCCAAACCAGGAAACGAATACTTCCAAGTCGAATTGTATCCATCTTGAACAAGATTGGTACTGCCGAGTTTCAGAAAGCTTGCCATGTTGGTTAGTATATGTTTATCGTCAAAATTTAGATCATATTTATTCATAATCATCAATCACGATTGGTCTGTCGAAGTTGTAGCGGATCTGACCATTGGCCGAGTCGATGAATAGCATTTGGCCTTTTCGCTCGGTGGCTTTATTGTAGTAATAGACGATCGAACGGTCATCCACTCCTTTGATATTGAAATCTTTGACAACCATCTGTAAATCACGCTTCGAATTAGCCTTGAGGATAGCTACATACTCCGCATTCAAACGGATCATCTTATCCGTGGCAAAGTAGCTGTGGCTTAAAAATATGGTACTCAATTTGACGTGCCTACCTCTAGTAAAGTAATGAGAGAACAAATTCTTCTGATGTAGCTTATCGTTGCTGTAATCGTCAATGATCACGAGCTTAGGCTTGTTAGATAATTGGAGTATGACGCACTTGATCAACACTCGGTGGAGCATCGGGATTAGCAAACGTGATGAATCCATCCAGCTTATCGCGCAAAAATTCGTATAGTTCCTGGTGGGGATTACGAGCAATAATTGTTAGATGAGCAAAGACGTGAGGTGAATGCTTTAGAATGAACATACATAAATTATTCTTACTGCTAAACGACGGACCAAGCACAACCATTCTAAATAGCGATTTGATATCAATTGCAGGGATATCACCCATGGATGCTGATTTGAACTTTTTCGGAAGTGAAGCGCCAAAATCTGGAATACCGCTCATGATCGCGTCTTTAATCACTCGATCTATATAGCTCGAGACAAAAACAACTATGAGTTCTGGTTTTCGTTATCCGCAACCAATATTCACATCACCGATCTACAACCCTGCATTCTATCTCACTCTTGATGCAAGTGGTTTTCTAACGTACGATTACGCACAAACCTCTATCTCAATAAAAACGATTATCGACTAACCTACAATACTGGTATCACTCAAGGACAGCGACTCCTGGTGTTGCCCTTGTTCCAGGAACTGGAGGTGATATTAGCGGTATTGGAGCACTTAGCTGCAGTAGCCTCACTGTAAACGGTTCTGCATTATCGTCAGCACCAGCCTATACTCTAAGCATCACACCAGGCACAGCAGCTGCCTCTAAAGATCTCGTCCTTGACAGCTCAAGCAACATCACTGGAATCAACTCAATATCGACGACCTCGATTACGGTAGCATCGGCCGGAACCAATGGGAGAATAGCCTGATTTACAGTGCCTTCACTCTCAACTACATCCACATGTTATCTAACTATAGGATGAAGCACAGCAGCTAATAACTATGGAAGGATCAATTACTACTACGATAGCAGCAATTCAAATAACAACTATTTATCGCTCGGGACAAATAGTGTCAACCAACTGGTAGTAAGCAACAATGGATTTATTAGCATAAGGCAAACCATCCCAGCATGCGAATTAGACGTATATGGCGATGTATCGGCCTCTGGCACCATAACTGGAACCAACCTAAGCGGAACACTGACTACATCAGCTCAGCCTAATATCTCCTCACTTGGTGTTTTAACTGGACTTACATGCGGTGGAGTGTTGCGATTTAGTGGAACCAATGCTATGCTCTCTATGGGAAATGGTATAGCCGGGCAGAGCTCAGGATTCAAACGATTCGTTCTTGGTGATCTAACGCCCGGTTTGGAGCAAGTATCCATTTACCGAATTAGCGATGACGAGGGGCTTACGATAGCTACCAATCAAACGCACCTATCTTATCCAAAAGCATATCCATTACAAGTACTGATAATGCTGATTCCTGCTCTACTGCCCAATCTGCCACACTGGATGATCTTCTCCTCCTGAAGTGGAACTCAAAACAAGGAACCGGGGCTACATATGCCAATCGGACCCATCGGCTCTGCTTCGATATTGGATCGACTAGAAATTATAAAAGTGGCACAACTTCATGCTTTGGCATTGCCAGCAGCTCTGATGCTTTATGTCTTAATGCAGCTGGTACTAATGCGTACCCAAACAGGGCTAGTCTATATGTGATTTCAGACACTATTCCGAAGCTCCTCTTCAACACGAATACTCCTTTCAATTTGCCAGCATTAGGCACGCCGAACATCACTCTCAATGGTAATGTGTATATCAAAACGAATAACGCATTTTCAGATGGTACTACGGGCTGGAACACAGGTCTCATGCTAGACAACGGGAATGCTTCACCAATCCAGTTTGCATTTCAGCTCTCAACGTCAGCAGGGTCGACATCGACAAATTCTGTAGTCATGGGTACTTATACAAGCAACGATTATCGTTTGATGACTAATAACAGCTCTAAAATGATCATTACTAGCACGGGACGTTTCAGCATAGGAACAATGACTCCGCTGTATGGCCTTCGCGTCATGAACACAGTTAGCGTCACGAACGATGGTGGTGGCTCAGGCGTTGCGTACTTTAGAACCTCTGGTGGTCTCGTTAGTACCTCTGGGTCTCTCTCATCAGTCGCTGTAGGTATTTGTTGCTCGGGTGCCTTGGTGGCTTCAACGGGGGTATATTGCTGGTCAGACGAACGCCTAAAACGGGACTTTACTCGATTGAGCGATGATGTGCGCGATAAAATGTTATCCGTCGAGCCTTTGCTATTTAGATACAAAACCGACGGCGATACCGTACCGCTTCAGCTTGGATACAAAGCACAAGATCTTCTACGAGCTGGCTTACCTCATTGCGTTACGTTCCATGAAAGCGAGGGTTTGGAAGTGGTGGACTTAAAGACTGATCTAAAGGATATATCCTACTCGGTTGATTACAGCAAGATGGCATGCTTGCTCCACAAGCTTGTTCTTCGTCAGCAAAAGGAGATCGATGAATTGAGATCAAAACTAAATGAATTGAATGCAGTTATATATGGATGAATATAGAAAATGGACTCGTACAGGTTCCGTATTTCAACTCGAAGAAACAAGAAGTATGATGCTGTGATTGATAATGGCAGGATTATACCTTTTGGTGCAAATAAGCGGAATGGTACTCCTTATGAACAATATCACGATCGCACGAGTTTAAAAGCATATAGGCACTATGATCACAATGATAAGAAGCGAAGGGGTAGATACTACAAGCGTCATGGTCCTATTGACAATACACATCCATATTCAGCTGACTGGTTCTCGAAAACATTTCTTTGGTAATACATAAGCCATGGGTTGCAGACCGAGTAAAGATTTACGAACAAATCTCACTAGCGATGAACCGAGTCAGATTGTTGGATCTACCCTACTACAAGCTGACAAGATCGTTGTTCTTGGTGATAGTGTGTTCCTCCCTACCAAAACCTCCGAAGGAGAGTCAGCCATACTTGAGGTCAGTATCAGTGACAAAAAAATCAATGTTTATCGAGGATATCGGAATAAACTGGTGAGGAATGGTATTGCTTAGATAGCAAACGTCTTCACACTCTTTTTTTTCTTTGGTTGGTAAGCCCAGACGCGACCGCCTTCAGTCTGAGTTGAAGCATCTACCTTCTTGATGGACTTGTCGAGATCAGTAGCCCACACGGCTGCCTGCGTCTTCTGTGGGCGATCATGGATGATGAGGTTCTTCATGATAGATTTGAGCTCAGCAACGTTTAGGTCGCTGTTGTCGCCATAGCTACCACCAGAACTGGAAATAATGCGGGGGTTGAAGAAGAACATGGTTGATAATACTACTAATATTAAAATACCCCACCAGATAATTATTGTAGTGTGGTATTTCATTGTTTATAGTAGTATAGCGAGAATTTCCTTGAAATCATTATCATTAAGCATCTGATTTCGGTACATATCCACGCTGAGAGACTTGAGCTGCTTGATGATGCTTGAATTGTCGTTTCCAAGTCCGTTTCTCCTTTCAGCTTGTCAAGCTCAGCTCGAAGGGTCTCCAGTGGGTCTTCAAGCTTGTCGTGGAAATTGTACTGAAGGTGAGTGATCGCAAGGATCTCTTTGAACAGCTTTTTGCCGTCAATCGTTAGTTTATCATACGAAGCTTGGTCGATGTGCTGCTTATAAACGAGGGTTTTGATCATGGCCTGGAGAATATCACTGATCTGACATTTAGGCCCGCATTTGCGCCGATTAGGCTGTACAATAACGAGGGTTTTAGCATCAAGATCTGGCAAACGAATGTATTTGCTCCCGAGTTGCTTATAGACGTATGCACTCGGAGTTGCTAAGCCCTGAATCTCATTGAGATTGTAGGTACGATCACGGCGTACAACTCCTTCTAGTGGAGCGACTCCAGCGCCTTTTAGACCGCGTCCTTTTAGTCGAGACTTAACCCCGCTGCCATTTGGAGAATCACCTCTTTCTCGAAGCATGTTGTTGTAATCTCGAAACTTGGCTGCGTACGCTGCCTTGGTAGCTTTCATTGCTGCTCTTGATGCTCTGACTACATCTTTATCGATTTTTGAGTTTGACTTCATTTTATCTCTAAGGTTTTTTTTCATACTGACTATACGCTACTCCATATACTTGAAAAGCCTCTTCAGCTTCATCATGGAGCTTTTTGAGCTGCTCATCGACATAGTCCTCGTATCCTAACGGAGTTATGACATCTGACACGTTGCTATAGATGGCTTCTCGAAGTAATACTAGATTCTCGTTGAGGATTTTCTCCAAATTTCTATCTTCTGTTTCTTCTACATATCTCCCATAATCTTCGAGTTCAGTTAGTAGCGATTGGAATGTGTCCATCCATCGGATTTTTTTCATTAAAAATGACATTGCGTCCCCCTTCACTTGTTTGAGCTGTGCGTTTCTAAAATATAATGGTTTAGTACGTGTTGGCTCGCCCAGATAGTAGGTCGGGTGGGTTTTTTCACCCTTTTCTGAATCAATAATCGGACGCAACCTTACCGCAATCTTTACTTGATTATCAGCAAGCTTCTTATAATACTCGGTAAGGATTGTTTTCGCCTTAAGTTCTGGGATAGAAAGTGTCTTATCCATATCTTCATCTTTTCCCGTTTGATCATCAATGCTGGCATCAGCTGGTTCATAAGTCTTGGAAATTTTAGATTTGTCCGTCTCAGTATTTGAGACTAATTTAAGTCCCTTATCCTGGGCCATTGACAAGAACCGTTCAAGCGTAGCAAACCAGTCAATTTCTCCTTGTACAGTGGGACGATGCTTGTTAGTGTCATTGCCAAACAGGTAAATTCTAAAATTAGCATCAAGCCACAGGTATCCTTCTTTATAAATTTTCTTATCCTTGAGGATAGGATTAATACTCTTTTAAAGAATATTAGCCTCCAGTAAATCCTTATTCTGAACAATAAACCATATCAGCTTGTACTTAGCTTCATCAGCATCCAGCTTTGTAGAAGTCGATCTGTTAAAGTACTTTAAATCTAGCCTTGGATCTTTAAAAGGAGTACCAAGGTCTTCAAGGTCATCTTCTCCTCTTCTCTTTCTAGATGATCGTGGTGGTTTATCTTCATTGTGCATGGCGCCATTGTCATCGATCGAATTGCTCTCACCATCATATAGGATATCTCGGATTTTAGCTTCAGTGGCGACCCAATCGACTGCGTCGTATTTCTTGTATTTTAGGCCAGTTTTTACGGAGCGTAGAGATCTTTTTTCCCTAATAACTCGTTTTACATGGTCTCTACCGTTTCTTTTTACTGGGTGAACTCCAAGTGAAGCCCAGTTTGGATTAGCTTTGAAGAATGCTATAATCCATTCCCTCGACGCAACCTGCTATTCACTATCTCGAATTGCCTCGGTACCTTGCACCGTCTCAATTCCGGCATCAGTAGTGTGCGGCTTAGCAGTCGCTTCTGCGTTCGCCGTTTGCGGCATGACATAGACTTCAGCATCAGACATGACTGGCTTGGCAGTAGTTTCGGCATCAATCATTACAGGTCTAACATTTACGTCCAGTGGATCCGTTGACAACTCAGGGTTTTTTCGAGAGTTTTCATCAATAAGAGTTTTTTTAAGGGCTCAGACGAGTCTGTCTGAGCTGATGTGGATGTTTTAGAGCTGAGTGTAGATATTGATTTACTTACATCAGTAGCCCATGATGTGCCTTCGTACATCAGTCGCTTAGCTTTCGCTTGCCTGACTCGACGCTCCGCTCGTTCGAGCAGCTCCTGTCGTTTTTGCTCTCTCTGAGCGAGGGATGTGAAATTTGGAAACATATTGATCCTATATGTGGCGAGCCATAAAAAAATGCGCCACAAAGGTGCTGTAGCGCTCCAAGCGCTTCGACTCCGCGAGTTTCACATGGCAGCCATAGGAATCTATGATGTACAGTACAGGCTCCCGATATAACTGCGTCTCCTTCCGGGCACAGAGCACAGTCTCGGCGTGAGCGAGAAGCAAGTCATCGTTCCACATTCCGGTGTGGTTAACGTCTACCAAGACACCAGGCGGGCACTTGGGCTTGTTCTTGAGCTTCGAGAACAAAAGGTGCTGTTTCAAAACCTTTCCTTCACCCGTGATTGCAAAGGTCGCGGTGAATCGCTTGTGACTTGACCCGCCTTTTCGCAACAGCACCTCGCTAGATCCGCGCGTAGTAATCGTGGACTTTGGTTCGGTCTCAAAGTACCGGGGAACCTGGTCCATGTTAACGATATTCCTGGGCTGAATGTCGTGCTTGGCAATCAGGCGATGAACGCGCTGGATGAACGCGCGACAGACCTCCGGAGCATCAGCCGGCAAATAACGAGTCGTTGTTTGGCGGCGTGATACTAAGTTGCGTCGAGTTTTGAACCGGGCGAGCCATCCCGAAGACGCTTCAAAGCCGGTGGCGGCGTCGCCGTGCAGCTGCCGATGAATGTTTTTGGCTTGGTGGCGGATGTACGAGTCCTTGACCCGCAAGCCTTTGCCATTTCGTTCCACGATTCAGTCATAGAGCCTGGCCTCAAGCTCGCCGTGAGCTGGGCGTCGACCTCCTCCACCGAGGCGTCGAGCCGTACGAGTCGCAACTTGTCGATTTTCCATCGCAGCTCGCAGTTCCTCTCGTCGCTCCCACCAGCCCCGGATAGTGCTTGCCGCGATGCCATGTTTCGCGCCGAGCGCATGAAACCCGCTTCCATCGACACCGGCTTCGTACTCGGACAGAATGGCGAGCTTTTCGGCAATACTGTAGCTGCGACGAGAGGTTGCCATGGTGGGTTTCTTGGTTGAGGTGGTAGTGGTGGTGGTTCTGCTTGGGGGAGGTAAGTTGAAAAGTGTGAACATCAGTAGAAGCAAGTGCCTGCTGAAGCGCCTGCTAGAGCAATGGTTGGTGTGCAGTTGAGCCTGACATTATATTATAGCAGATGTATAGGCGTTGGGTCTGAGCTTTCGTTGCTGAACTCTTTCACTTTGGCGTCCTTCTATTCTACTTGGCGTTATGTTCGGGGTATTTATGGTAGTGCTTTAACCGCATATTTTTTATTACAACGCCTACTCGCTGTATGCGGGGTAAGACGGTAGTAGTCCCGGGTCGCGGCACCATTGTGGAGAAGTGGGATCCTTGAAAACCGTTCTGCGGTGTTCTCAGCTCCGTCTTTGACTCACAAACGCAGCGTCTTCGTTATCGCGGGTAGACGCCACGTAATCTCCCAGAACTTCGCTAGCGTAATTCCAGGGATGGTAGGTCGGCAGTTGTTGTTGCAGGTGACAGTCATGTCACTCTGAGGTATTGTTGTTGGTTGTTGTTGGCGAGCGCGAGGATGGGCTTCTCACGCGGCCGAGTTGTCTCTTCATGGTTCCTTCTTCCGGTCCGTTCTTCCGATCCGTGCTTGGTCACACCTCTGCCCTATCGTTTGCTTCGATGTGCCGCCGTCTCGCTCCGGGAAATGCGTCCGTGCGATCCGTTCCTGGTCGTGTTGCTAGCCCTATCGTCTGTCTGCTGCACGCCTCCTTCTTCTCCGTCGGTAGATCGGCCCTTTCGCTTGCTCCGCCTCGACGTGGCTAATTTAAAGTGCCTTCCTGTCAGACACTGGTGGGGGTTGAGTACACGCAGCGACTCCGTCGTAGCGCCCCGAGCAACGTCTTGAGCGGCCTAGGTCGATTCTTCTAGTCGTAGGCTCTAGGAACGGGGAAGTCGTGGACAACAAAGTGTATTGCCTTGGTGTTAGACTTGTGCTCTTGAGCTCTAATTGCGGACTGACTGATCTACTCCTCTGCGTACTTTGCCTATCGGTCTTACCTGACTGCCTCTACAGCTCCCTCGCGCTCTCATCCATCCGTCGCTGGTACGCTCTTACATCTGTTCCGGTATTTCTGGCGCTGTCGTTGCATGGGCTCATCTGAGGATTGGTTCACTTGCTCTCAGTATAACCGTGGAGCCGGATCGGGGTTTGGGTATTGGGCCAAACCGGTATACACCGGTACGTTCCGATCTTGGTCGGTACCAAACAGTTGGTACCTTTGGCCGACCGGTAGATATTGGTATCCGTCACGCTACCTGATCCCACGCGGGCACCAGCGGCACAGCTCCAAAATCATCCCGACTCACTCCACCACAACAACGAAGATGTTTTTGTCGACGCTAATGAGGGAATATGGCCTTCCAGCGAGGATGAAGACGAAGAAGAGTATTATGACGCGATCAGTCTGGACGAGGTTTGTGTGGAAGATCCCTGGGGTTCGATTTCGGAAGGAGAAGACGATATGCCAGCTCAAGCCTGGCCTTGCACTCCTCTGCGGAAACTGGAGTTGGAGTATGAACGCTGTATGAAGATGAATGCAGAAGAACTGCATTCAGAACCGACCATCTACATCCACGAAGGAAATGAATTGTTGTCTCAGCTGGGTGATCCGCTGGTGCTCCTTCCCGAGTTAAAAATATTTTCTATATCTGTATTAACAACTCACTAGGTGGAATCCGGTCCGCCGAAGACAAACAGCCCGACAAAGAGCCAGAGTACCGCCGCATCAGCAACTCCACTCTGTGACGTTCTCCTCTGGGACACCGATCCACTAATCGGCTCTGGGACATAAATCGTGAGTCTTTGGGCCGAAACGCTCCAGGGCTCGTCCTTCACGGGCGGCTTGGTCTCGTTGTCTTGTCTATGGGGACTCTTTCATGCTGGCTCTGTGACTCCGATCACCCGTCGTTCAGAGTACATTTATCACTCTGATCTTTTCTTCTCGTATGCAGACTCACAAATCTGAGTGCGTGGCGACCAGTGGATTTTGGTTCAGTCACATCGTGTCAACCGTCCCTCGGATCCCAGTCTCTCATTGAAGAACTAGCTTCTGAGGTGACAGACTGTGATGAGATCACACGATCCACTAATCTCCAAACGGAGCGAACATCTGGACGACAATCGTGTCCGACAGTTGGCAGAAGTCGCTTTCCATCTGCACCATTTCCCTTTGCCAGCTCTCGGAACTTGCCTTAACTGTCGCCACTCAGCTCTGTGGAGTTCCAATCAGGTTCAATCCACAATTTTCCAAGCGCCGCGTACATCCATGTGCGCTACATTCGCTGCTTCGAAGCCGCCGGCCTCCGTGCAACTCCCGTCAGGCGACACCTCTGGTGAGGGCGATACTGCGGCCACGGATGGCCAGGGTGGCCGAGCGGTCAATTCTCTGGCGCCGGCTGAATCTGGGGAGGACTCTTCGCCTGGAGAAGAGGAGAAAGCGGAGGAGGAGGACGGCAACGACGAGAAGCAGCAGCCGGGTGGCTCCCTGCGCTCCAGCTCCCCTCACGGCCCCGAACATGACGAAGCGATCATGCCCCCGAAGGAGCGGACCGTCTTCTCGACAGACTCCGCTGGGATGCGCGCCCTGGGTGCCATGGCGTCTCGTTTCCTGACCGACCAAGAGGCGAAGCGTCTTCAAGCGAAGAAGGTGTTGCCCTCCCCAGAAGTCGGTGCAAGTGGGAACGTCTCGACCCCAACTCGTCGTGAATTCTCCTCCGATCTGTCGTCCCTTGGACGCGATCGCCTGGTGGGCGTTCCAGCGTCCCAGGATCACATACTCCACAACTTCCATACTCAGGATGGATACGGCGGTCTGGAAGCGTTGGCCCATGTAGTAAGAGTACTGAGCGCGGACGAATACCTCCGAACGCCGCTCGTACAGTTAGTGAGAAGCAGTGACCTACTAACCAGATCCTCTCCCAGAGTTAAGATAACCAATCTCAAAAATACAGAATACAATACAGACAACTATCCGTCACTTATTCTTTTGGACCCTCGGACGGTGGGTCAACACTCCAGTACAACTGGGTTCGCCGTTTGGAAGTACTGGTCAACCTCCAAACGTCCCCTTTTCCTTTTGACTCACGCACCACCTCCGGTTGGAGGAAAATATGCAGACCAATACACAGTCCAACCACACAGTAATCTATCAATAATTCCAGGGGCCGATCACTAACAAACCTCCCAGACTGCAGTTAATATGGAATGGAGAAGCTCCTCTGCGAAAGAGTGTCCTTACCAACTAATATATGGAATAGTACGGTTCACCCCCGGTGTACGAGCCCGAGTCCTCGCTTAACTGTGAACTTGACCTTTGAGAATCCATACACGTCCCCTTCGCACGGTCGGTGTGTCTGGATGTCGACTTTCGGACGTCTCGGTCCTCCGGCGGGTTGCTCCTCGTCCGGCAGGCTGCTCCAAACAGGTCTTCTGGTCCCAGGCGATATTCGCCTCGTTCCCGTGCACGAAAATGCGCTGCACTTGTGGGCCTTGGGGCAAAACGGATTCTGTATTAGGTTATCTTGGTATCTTTCTCTCTCTCTCTCTCTCTCTTTTATCTTGGCTAGAAGATCTCTCTGCTAGAGGTCTCTTGCGTCTTGGCGTCGATCTTCGACACACATTCTTGTTTTATCTTGATCTTTGTATAGTGAGGCGTCCTAGCTTCAACTTCGGAACGCGCAATCGTCCAACAGGTCGGGGTCGCATCTTCGCACGCGGCCGTGACTGACTGGGTACCCGTGGTACTTTTGTCCCACTCTCAGGTCGGGGTCGCATCTTCACACGCGGCCGTGACTGACTGGGTACCCGTGGTACTTTTGTCCCACTCAGTGAGGCGTCCTAGCTTCAACTTCGGAACGCGCAATCCACTCTCAGGTCGGGGTCACATCTTCGCACGCGGCCGTGACTGACTGGGTACCCGTGGTACTTTTGTCCCACTCTCAGGTCGGGGTCGCATCTTCGCACGCGGCCGTGACTGACTGGGTACCCGTGGTACTTTTGTCCCACTCTCAGGTCGGGGTCGCATCTTCACACGCGGCCGTGACTGACTGGGTACCCGTGGTACTTTTGTCCCACTCGGTATTACGCAAGGTACACACGCCACTCCGAACGAGGTTTCTCGTTTGGACGAACCCGCCTGTTCTCCGTCCGGAAGTCCTACTTTCGGAAGGGGGATGGGTCCCTAAAGGGTAGCGCGAGCACTATACACCTGGGCGGCAAAAGTTGTCACCGATTTCGCCACAGGTTGAGGTGACCCAGCCGTAAATGCCAGCGTTCAAGCGAAGAACCATTATCCTTCCTGCGCTCCACAAGTACTCTCGAGTCACTCTTCTGCTGCCGAATTTCACTTTGCACCGTATGCACTGCAGCTGCCGTCGTCTTCAATCGATATCGACGGTTAGTTTTCGCCAGCCGCAGCTCAACATGCTCTTTCTGTAGCCAACACACGCTGCGAGTTGACAAACCCATACTTTACAGTCAACCCATTGTTCTCCAGCATGTCCTGGCTCAGCAAGTTGTCCGGCGCTTGCCGTGAGAGCAACACATCCGTGAAGGGCAACATCAGTTCAGCATGCGGCGACTTGTTGTTCATCACCCGCAGAGTGACGTCGCCAACATCCCCATCTTCCCTTGTATTCCCGTCGTACCCCAGGAAGTAGTGCACTTTATCCTTGCGGATATTGTGCAGAACTGAGCGGTTGTTGCATACATGCACGTCACTCGCCGAATCAAGGACCCACTCCATTTCAGTACCAGCAGGGGTCTTGACCGACGTAGCAGCAACAACAGAAGCACCACGCACACGACTACAAAGACCACTTGAATTCTTGCCAGTGCGCTTAGTATTGCTATCACCACTTTTGTTCTCCCATCGCTTGAACTCCGAGATGACAGGCCGGTCACACTCATTCGACTTCCGACTTGGACAGTTGGCTCGAAGATGTCCCACTTCACCAGACTCATGGCAGGTTCGGGTCTTTTACTTCTTGCCATTCTGCTTCCCTTCCTCGTTCTTCTGTTTTACTTTATACCGACCTTTCCCTCAATTCGGCTTGCCTTTACTTGGATTCTTACTCGGCTTTTGCTTAGCGGAATCGTCCTTCGCTTGCTTTCCACATGAGCAAACACGTGCAGGCTTCGCGTCCGCTTCGTAAGCCACGCGTTCGTCAAGAGCAGACTCCGCGCGCAGGGCATTCATCACCTGCACCGCAGTTGGTACAGGTCGTACAGCTCCACCGTCACGAACCACATAGTGCTTCGAGAACTGACGCACGACATCACGATGTGTCCTCGACACATGACCCAGCAAAGTCTCAGCGTAATCCTCGTCACTGATGCGTCTGCCATAGTGAAGAAGCTGCCTGCGCAGCGACTCCATCTCACGCAGCCATAAATCCATACCCTTCTCAGACGTATAGACGTTAGAGTAAAACTCAGCACGCGCAAAGATGTAGTTTGAATATTCACGCTTCGTCTGCTTATCGATAAAACGATTCCACATTGCGTGGGCGGTTTCCTCTTGGCAGATCATCATCTTGAGCGGGCACACCAGACAAAATTGTTTCACGAGCGACATTGTCCTTCACCGTAAAGCTCGTCCTCAGCAGTGGATCACTCTGGTCAAACGTCTCATCCACAACGCTCCAGCAATCCATGCAAGTTAAGAAGGTCCGCAACTGCACTGCATACAGGTCAAAGCTTCCTATCATTTTTGGTATATTATCCATCTTCACCGGCGCCTTAGCCATTCCAACTCGCGGCGATCCATAGCCAGGAACTCCTGCTAGTCCGGTCCCGAAGTTGAAGCCACCAATAGCCGCACTAGTCACGATCGGCGTAGCCGCAGCACCATACATGTCTGCCCCACCAGCAGTGTACATGGGAAGTCCAGGTGCAAACCCAGCGAGAGAAGCTCCAGCCAGAGGAGGTTGTCACCTGCGAGGTTTCCTCCTCAATCACAATTCTTCTCTGTGGAAACCAAGAGTCTTCCTTTTCGGTCTTCTCCACTCAAAGGTCGCTCGCTCCTATCTGCCCGCATCTTCAGGATATATCCGCATCAAAGTGGCAAGTATAGCGCATAATTGCGTCTGCGTCTTCGCATGTGTGTGGCCCAAGATAGCTTCAACTCGAAGCTGCCTTTCGGTGGTCGACACTTTTTAACTAACTATTAACAGACGCATGTATTTAACGTATCCAGATTTTTTGCCAAAAGGACGCGATGGAGCTCGAGTCCTCCGGTAGCGTCGGTGGAGGCTCTGAATATGAAGATCCCAATGCGTTCGACTACTGCAGAGGCTCGGATGAAGAAGAGTGCGGACTGGCGGACGCGTTCATGCAGTTTGAGGCGCAGGTGAGCGCTGCTTCCGTCCGAAAATCACTTTTCAAGCGCGGAATATGCCGATTTAAGTGTATTTTTCATTGTTTTCGTGGTTTTCAGGCGGAGAAGCGCACGTCGGAGCTCTTAGCAGCTACAGATCGACAAGTAATTGTCGTGGGGAGACTGTCGGGGTCTAAAACGCAGCTTTTAATCGCTATTTCGTGCTTGGTGCTCAGCTTTTCCAAGTGCCACAAGATGGTGAAAAGCCTGCAGCTCAAGAGCAAGAAGGAGCAGACGCGGAGGAAGGAAGCTTCCCAGCGTATGTGTACATGAGCGACCAGTTCCGGTTGAAGAAGCCTCCGGAGTTCGGCCACTGGCAGCAGAGTTTCCACTACTTGCAGGTCACAGGGTCCAGGCTCTTTGATGGGGAGTCGATGGAGCATATTCAGACGGTGCCAATGGAGGCGAAAGCTGTGAGTAGTGAGGTTGGTGTTGATGAGTGCAAGTTGCGGGTGAAGGGGCACTCGTGTTTACTGGAGCCGACGCCAGATTCTCGCGCTGTGTACGAAGAGATTATACTGTGGTGAGTGAACCTGTGTGTGTGGTGTTGATGTAGAGATCGGAGTTGATTTACTCATGATGTTGACGGCTGTAGTGACGGGCTGATGGAGGAAACACTAGAACACCACGAGGGCACAGACGACGAGATGAGTGGAGAAGCGGGTAATGGCAAATTGTCACCGTATCATGCTCACGTGGAGGAGGTGCTTGACGGGCTTACACTGGAGTGCTTCTCGTCGACGGTGGCTCCACTGGTGCGTTTGGCGGAGTTCGGATGTTTATGCTGGACCGATAGCTCACTCGCTATGTTGTTATGCTATTAGTTGACCTCGTTTTACCAGACTATGCTGGAAAAGCACCAGCAGACTGTCAGAACTGCTCGTGAAGACAGGGAAGCCGCGGCCAATCGGACGATTGAGGAGCAGATAGCGTTTGACAGGTCTCAGCGGCTCAAATTGGAGCAAGAAGCTCTGGAAGAAGAAGCTCGGGTTGAGGCACTGGAACTACAACGACAAGAGGAGGAAAGAAAGGAGGTTGAGCGGCGTGAACTACTTCTGAAGCAGCAGCTGGAGGAGAATGATGAAGAGGAGGTCAAGATCAAGACGCTGGCATACTCGCACACGCGCGAATGGTATCAGCCCAACAAGAAATGCTTCTCACATCGAGGGCGACAGTTGTGAGTTACCAGCTAACGCTTCACGTGCTTCATTTTCATCTAACTATCTTGTGTCGCTGATGTTTTAATGCTTTAACTGAACAGAACGTACTTAAAGCCCGTTCTCCAAGCCAAGGTGCTTGATAAATTATGCATTGTTCTATTATGCTTGCCATGCCTATTGAACTCGGCTGTGACCGCTTCGATTGCAATAGGAATCAGAAGAAGTGTTGATGCCAGTAGCCGACGCTCGTGAACGTTCACCACCACCTAATGACGACCGTGGCCGCGCAAGACAGAGCAACATCTTGAAGAAGTCGCGATCCACAATACGGAAGCCTCAGCCTGAGTGGGTGTCGGGTGGGGCCTTGACAAATGATAAGCTGTGCGATATCTCCTGGGTGAAGAAGATTGCGAGGCCTCCGGCCAGTCCGCCACCGTCTCCGACGCGTGCAAGTCGTTCACATCGACGTCGTAAGAATGAAAACCAAAAGGACGATGCGACTTCTTCCGGTGGTGTTCAGCTGCCTGTGATCCCAAGACCCGGGCCGACTCCAGCATCAGTGATGTCCAAACCTACTGCTCCAGTCCGAAAACGTAGCACCAGCCCCGAAACCGCACTTGCGTCGGCACCTCCAGCGTTAGCAGCTCATCCGGCTTCGCCCTATCAAGTTCCACCTCGAGTAGTAGCAGAAGCAAATCGAGCCAAGAATCGCCGATACTACTCGGCACAATGAGCAAATATACCAGAATCGTCAAGTTTCTTGCAGCAATGGTAACTACGTGCCGTTGCCTCATTATTCGCACCGCATCGTAGCCTCGATCTCTTGGATTGTTCGTGGAACCTCCGTCATGTTTTCAACACCCGTCGCGGTCACGACGACGTCCGATTCGATTCGTACGCCACCAGTGCTACGGAACCGAGCCAGCGTCTCTGGATTGATGAACGCTGAAATAATCGGGTCGGCCAGTGCGACGCGTAGTTGTGCCTCAATGAAGTACCAGCCCGGCTCGACCGTCACCACCATGTTCTTCTCCAACGTGCGTACGAGCCGCAGCTTCTGCAAACTCCTCTTCGTTGATCGCACGTGGCCCACAGGGAACCCGCCGACATCGTGAACATCGAGGCCCATCAGATGTCCAATTCCGCACGGCGTGAAGTACGAAGGCACCTCATGCTCCATCATCTCATCCACCGTGCCATTCTGCAGCAGCCCATGCTCGAGCATGTGCTCGGTCATAACACGGTTAGCGAGGATATGCATGTCCACCCAGCAACGCCCGGTCTGATCGCCGTCATCACCTGATCATGAGCCTTGAGCACGCCCTCATACAGCATCCTCTGGTCGTCCGTGAACTTCCCATTCACTGGGAATGTGCACGTGATGTCCGAAGCGTAACCATGGAGCTCACCGCCCATATCGTTCAGGAACAGGTCGCCGTCCTCAAGCAGCTTGTCGTTGGGAGCTCCAGCGTGGCCATAGTGCTGAGCTGAAGCGTTGTGGCCACTGCCGCAGATGCAAGTGTACGCATGGAAGCGCGCGCCGCCGTTGCTGTAGAAGCGTTGTGGCCACTGCCGCAGATGCAAGTGTACGCATGGAAGCGCGCGCCGCCGTTGCTGTACACATAGTGCAGGAAGTCGCTCTCGGCGTGGAACTCCATCTTGCCCGGCCGGATGCTCTTCATCACGTTGACGTGAGCGCGCGACGACAGCTTGTTGACGAAGCGCAGCAGCTCCAGCTCCTTCTCCGTCTTGACGACGCGGCTCTCCACCAGCACCGGGTGCAGCGCCTGCCTGTCCACCTCGTACTTGTCGATGCCCTCGAAGCTGGACGTGGTGGTGGTCTCCAGGCCGCTGTCCGAGTTCTGGCCGTGCAGGACGAAGAGCTTCTTGGCCTTGAGCTTGTCGGCCAGCACGGCCGCCAGCTCGTCCACGTA